>PVJS01007274.1:0-56733 GCA_004027185.1 Glis glis | reverse complement strand
CTCTCTCTCTCTCCCTGTCTCTCTCTCTCTCTCTCTCTCTCTACTTAGTGAGGCCCCCCCGCAACTTCGTGAGATCCAGTTTCAAAATAAAGCATAAAAAAATAGGGCCGGGGGCGTAGCGCGGAGGTAGAACGCCCCTGCATTCAATCCCCGGTACCGCAAAAAAAAAAAAAAATAGAAATAAGACAATCCCATGAAGAACAAGAGGATCCAGTGCTTGAGTGCTTGACCCTTCATGATTATGCTCCCAGTTTCAGGCTTGTTCCAATGGTGTGGCATGAGGCTTAGGAAAAGGAGGAGGCCATTATGGTATCTCCTGCAGCTGTTACATTTGGGATCAAACCAAAGCATGCTTAAATTACATATAATTATGTGACTTGCACTTAAAATCTTGTAGGATTCCAATATTTGCTGGGAAGACGCAATATTGTCAAGATGTCAATCCTTCCCAAATTAAAGCACATATTCAATGCAATACCACTGAGACTGGAATTTAGAAGCCGACTCTGAAGATCACCTGGAAGAGTCAATGTGAGGGCTGGGTGTGTAGCTCAGTGGTAGAGCATTTGCCTATCATGCACAAGGCCCTGGGTTTTATCCCCAGCACTGCCAAAAAAAGAGAATCAATGTGAAAAAGTTTTGAGAGAGAAGACATGTTCTCACAGGATATAAAAACATATAGAGAGGGATTTATTATAGCACAAGAAACTAGAAACAACTTGAATGTCCATCAACAGGGAATAGTTAAATAACTTAAGCCGGGCATGGTGGCGCACGCTTGTAATCCCAGTACTTGGGAGGCTGAGACCGGAGGATCCAGGTTCGCAACCAGCCTCAGCTACTTAGTGAGGCCCTCCGCAACTTAGTGAGACCCTGTTTCAAAATAAAGAATAAAAAGTAGGGCTGGGGGTATAGCTCAGAGGTGGAATGCCCCTGGGTTCAATCCCCAGTACTGCAAAATCAATCAATCAATCAATCAATAAATAAAAATAACTTAGAGCAGCGGGTCTCCAATTTGAGTGTGCAACAGGAACATCTGCAGGCCTGTTAAGTCCACATTGTCAGGCCCCATTCCAGAGTTTCTGATTCTGCAGGTTGGGAGAAGGAGAGTTCAAGAATTTCTACCAAAGCCGTGCGTGGTGGATCACGCTTGTAATCCCAGTACTTAGTGAGACCCTGTTTCAAAATAAAGAATAAAAAATAGGGCTGGGGATGTAGCTTGGAGGTAGAATGCCCCTGGGTTCAATCCCCAGTCCCACAAAAAGAAAGAAAGGAAGGAAGGAAGGGAGGGAGGGAGGGAGGGAGAAAGAAAGAAAGGAGGAAAGAAAGAATTTCTACCAATTTCTCAGATGATGTTGATGCTAATGATCCAGACCATACCTTTTTGTTTGTTTGTTTGTTTGTTTGTTTGTTCGTTCTGAGGATTGAACCCAGGGGCATTCTACCTCTGAGCTACACCCCCAGCCCTTTTTTATTTTGAAACAGGGTCTTGCTAAGTTGCTGAGGCTGACCTCAAACCTGCGATCCTCCTGTCTCAGCCTCCAAAGCACTGGGTTTATAGGTGTGCACCACCACACACAGCTGACACACATAGTTATTATTTCACAGTTTTGTGGGTCAAGGGTCCTGAAGTGGCTTAGCTGGGCCCTCTGCAAGATTGGAATCAAGGTGCAGGTCAGGACCAGGGCCTCACCTGGAAGCTCTGCTGGGGAAGGACCCATTTCCAAGCTCATGCAGCTCTTGGACAAATTTAGTTCCTTGCACGGATAGCAATGAGGACTCATTTTCTTGCTGTCAGCTTCCCTCCATCTCTGGAGGCCACTCACACCCTAAGGTGCCTCATCAAAGTCAGCAAGGGCATAAAGGACTCCAGCAAGATGGGCACTATAATCTTATGTGATGGAATCATATAATCATGTACACGGAATTAACAACATCCCCTAGCCTTTGCTGTATTCAGTTGGTTACAAGCAAGTCACAGGTCCCACCAAGACAACCAAAAAGGAGCTGGAAGTGGAAAAGATGTATTTAAACCCAAGTCTATCCTACTGGAACACAACCACTCTTTTCCCTCCACCAAGATGCTAGGGCCCAAACCAAGACTCATGTCTTGAGTATTGTCTAGTGAAGTCAGCTATCTCTGGGTTTAGACACAACTGCTCCTCCTCCTCCACTCTGATGCCCCTGTGTCTGCCACTCTGGAATGTGTCATCACATTCCCTGATGACAGTCACCCTTTAGAGCCCAAGTAAATAACTATCAGTTCCTGTCCTTTCCTTTGCCCCCGTTCAAAGGGTTAGTCCGCTCTGCACCCGCTGCCAGCATGGTGGGCTGGGCTATCTGGAAAACAGATGGAGCTTCCCCACTTTCCTGACTTCTGCTCCCAATGCCTAAGTCCCTTAGAGCATTTAGAGGAGGTGTGGACAAAGACAGAATATCTTGGAGAAGCTCAGAAGGAAAGAGGAGACTCTTCTTTCTCTAACACCCTTGGAATAGAGAAAAATTCTCCTGGGCTCAGGAGAGGAGAAAGAGGTGACAAAGTGTTGTTTCTTATATACCTGAAATTGTGGACTGAGAGTCATAAATGCTCACAACTTTGGGGTGTGTTTCCAACCCACCACTCCCTTCTCCCAACCCTTTCTGTCCTCTCCCCCGGGGATGGTATATTTGTCAGGATATCATTTGGTTGCTGTATCGAAAAGGCCCAAAGGAATAGGGTGTAAACAACGAAAAGCTTCTTTCTCTTACATCAAAATCTGGGTAGATGGCCTAGTGGTGGAATGATGGCCATGTAATTAGCAGGGGCCCAGACTCTTTCTGTCTTGCTTCTCAGCCTTTATTAACAGGTGCCTTCAATTTCACCTGCACATCAGCTGATAAGAAGAGGAAAGGGGCTTCCTTTCTGGAGCCTGACTTAGCAGGTGTGCATGCTACTTCCACTCATTGGCCAGACCATGGTCAGGTGACCACAAGCTAGCTGTAAGGGAGTCTGGGAAACATAGTTTCTAATGTTAAGCCATGTGCCCAAATGGTAAAATGATTAGCAATCTGTCAGCTGGTTGGGGCAGCAATGTGTTTCCTACCTGATCTAGCCCTGTGGTCTTAGCTCTGTATTCTTACTTAGGAGATTTTGAGTGGGTTTCTGCTACATCCAGGCCTCAAAGCACTGAATATGGTGGCTTCACTTCTGTCAACATGTCCAGGAAACGAGTAAGAGGTGCAAGGAGACAAACAAGCCATGCCCGAGCGTGTAGCCAGCGAGGCAAGAAGGGTCAGCATAGGAGTTCCTGCCAGCTGTTTTGCACCCAAAGCAAGTTCCAAGGATGACAGCTTGCTTACCAGGATACAGCTGTGCTGTATCTGATTGTTACTGTGGTACTTTCCTCCTCCAACTTGAAGTACAATTTTCCAGTTCTTTTTGGAGTGTAAGGCGGCAGGGGGTTCTAGGTTGAATAAAGGACTCTTCTAGGCTGTAACTGGGGTTTCTGTTCTTCTAGTTCATGCTCAAATCAAGGAGAAATGCCACGGGTGGTAGGTTCCAGTCCTATAAACTCTGCCTCAGAATTCCCAAGCTACTCAATGGTCCTCATTCACAGCCTGCATGGCACTGACCTGGACAGTCCTGGCAGAGCCTCGTAAGTGTTCAAAGCTGGTATCTCTGCTTGCTATCCTCTAACCTGATTCTCCCAGTGGAGCCCAAATCCATCCATCCATCCATCCATCCATCCATCCATCCATCCATCGTGTACTGACCAATCCTCTCTCTCTCTCTTTCTCTTGGTACTGGGGATAGAACCCAGGGTGCATTCTACCTCTAAGCCACATCCCCAGCCCTATTTTACTTTTTATTTATTTCAAAACAGGGTCTCACTAAGTTGCTAAGGCTGCCCTGACCCTGTGATCCTCCTGTCTCAGCCTCCCAAGTACTGGGATTACAGGTGTGCACCACCACACCTCAAATCTACTGATATGAGTAGATACCATAGATATCTACTGGGAAGTTGGCAGTTAGCTAAGCACACAAAGAAACGCACATATGTGATAGATGCTATGAAGAAGATATAAAGGCACGAGTAGGAATGAAGAAGACCAATGAAATGGGGCAGGGCATGTGGAACATTCTAGGCAAAGGGCACAGCCTACACAAAGGCCCTGAAACAGAACCATGTGGCTAATTCCTAGAACTGAATGAAGCCTGAGACTGGCATCCCCAGCAGCAAGGGGGCGTGGAGAGTGCTGTTCCTGATCGTGCCACAGTGACTCTTCCCTGTTAGCTCTGGTATAAGATCCATGTTTGCCTTGGGTAGATTCCCGCCATCCCCTGTCTCCTTCCAGAAGCAGGCCCCTCAGCCCTGTTCCTTTGCCTGAATAATTCCAACCTGTCCTTCCAGATGCAGCTTAGATGCCGCGGCCTCTGGAGAGCTGGGCTGGATGTTCTCCTGCTGGCCCCTTTGAGTCCATGGATTTCTTCTGGATTTGCCAGGAGGGAGGGGAGTTAGGATGGGGGTCTATCATTCAGTTAGCTTTGGGGCCAGGCAAGTCACTCAACCTCTCTGTACTGCAGTTTCTTTTCTTTTTTGTGGTACTGGGGCTTGAATCCAGGAGAATTCTACCTCCAAGCTACACCCCCAGCCCTTTTTATTTTTGGTTTGAAAACAGGATCCTGCAAGGTTGCTGAAGCTCTTGCTAAGCTGCCGAGGCTGGCCTGGAAGAAACTGCAATCCTCCTGTCTCAGCAAGTACTGGGAGTATAGGCGTGTACTACCGTCCTGGCTGCAGTTTCTTATAAGGTAAAAATGGGGATAATAACTGCCCCTGCCTCATAGGGCTGCTGTGAAGATGAATTAGTGCACATAAAGTGCCTAGAACTGTGCCCGGCACATAGTAGGTGCTTTGTGTTTGCTGTTATTAGTCTTTAGTCCTCTCCTGTCCTGACCGGTTACTATGTCCTCGGTTTCAGTCTCCCCCCAACCCACCCCAGGGCTGGAGAACCCAGTGGTCAGCGTGCCTGGGCTTCCCAGCACCTGGCCCAATGGCAGTCCTGTGGTGACGCTTCACGCATTGGATTTGCTCTGAGAAGAATGAATTTGGGGCCACCATCCCGTAGAGTCATGAACATGGGCTCTGGCCTTTTCTCCCAGGTGGGGACAGTGGCTGTGGAACCCTGGGGAATCTTTCTTCCTGCCCCCCACCTCCTCAGTGCTTCACAGGGGACCCGGTGGCAGTCAGTTCCTGTCCACTGGTTGACGTAAGGAATAAACCCATGTGGCCAGGGTGGGGCCAGAGCTGAGCTCAAGTCCCTGCTGCTCACCTAAAGCTGTGTGGCCTTGGGCAAGTCACTTAGCTTCTCTGAGCCTCAGTACTCTTGTCTGTGAAATGGGATACCCAGTGCCTGCCTCCCTGGTTGTTTCAAGAGTTTCTGCATACGGGGGAGGGGGAACGTAGTAACAGGTGCCTGCACTGCATAAAGGCTCAGCAAACTGGAGAAAGAACTTTCTCCAAGTCTCTGCATGTCCTGGAGTCTGTACGGGGCTCCACTCACCCCTTCGGGACTGTACTTCCCTGGCACTCCCTAGGCCTCCAGTCACCCCAAACTGCTCAAACCTCAGCCTGTCCCACCAGGGACCAGACGCAAACTAGACAGCGAGCTGCCCAGCTTCACCTGGAGGATCCTGGAGGGTGGCTTTTCTGTCCAGCCCTCTCTCTGGGGGTCCTTGTCTCTCTCCTCCATCCTCCATCTTAGCCTGCCCCAAAGGACCTCCCCGGAGCACAACCTAGGCTAGAGGTTTCTGGAATGTGTGGAATAAAAGCCCCCAGTAGTGAGGGCAGGGCTCCTGAGGCCTGGGTGCCCTTTGCCCCATGGGCGCCTGCTCCCTGGAGAAGGGTCCCAGTACCTCCTACTTTCTCAGCCCAGAGGCCCCCTGGTTCCCACATTACCACATGAATGGGGCACAAGCCCCCCTGTCCACTCGAGCAAACAATTTGGCTAGCAAATTGACATAATTACGAGAGACAGAGAGGGAAGAAAGCCGCCCCCACCCCCTCAGCCCCCCAGCGGCTCCCGCGGAGTTCCTCCCAGGCTTTGTGGGCCCCAGGGGCGCTCAGGGCTGATTAGAAACCTTGTGGCCTTTTCAAGAGCCCTAAGTGATTGGTCCCCTTAATCTGATTACAATTTGCAGAGCCCCTCCAGCCGCCTCTGAAGGGCTGTTCTCAAGCACCCCGCTCCATCAACCCCTTGAGCGCACACACACAGACACACACACACACATGCACACTTAGCACCCACTCTTGGGCCTGCGGGGGAGGGGGGCTGGGCACTTTCTCATCCTGTCTCTGTCAATCAGGAGTCATCCCAGTGGCTGCTCTTGGCCCGTTCCCTGTGCCCCGAACCTCAGACACACGCGGGAGCTGATGTGTGGATCACCCATCCCTAGAGAGTCCCACACAGATAGCACCTCCAGGCCAGAAATCCGTGCACACGTGCAGTGCAGGAGGCAGGCCCACCTATCGCCCATCCCAGCACCCAGGACCAGGCTGGCTGCCTGGCCCCACAAAGCCAGCCTTCTCCACCACAGCTTGTTGCTGGGGCTTCTGAGGCTGAAGATCTCAGGGGATTAGGCCCTATAGGCAGCCTGGACACTGCACAGGCTGCTGGCCACCCCCCTGGGAACTGGGCTCACAGGGGCTGCCGTCAATGGCCTCAGCCCTCCACATCCAATTTGGAGCTCTTAATCCCCGGGCCGAGTCACAATGGCCCCTTTTCCCATACTTGCTCCTGGCTCTCACTGGCCCTGCGGGCCTCCCACCCCAAATGGAGCTCCCCCTGGGCAGCAGGTCAGGCTGGGGGGCAAGGCAGAAGGAGACAGAAGAGGGGGCTCTGAGCTGGGCATGATGGCACATGCTTGTAATCCCAGTACTTGGGAGGCTGAGACAGGAGGATCACAGGTTCAAAGCCAGCCTCAGCTACTTAGTGAGGCCCTCTGCAACTTCGTGAGACCCTGTTTCCAAATAGAGAATAAAAAATAGGGCTGGGGGTGTCGCTTGGAGATAGAACGCCCCTGGGTTCAATCCCCAGTACTACAAAAAAAGAAGAAGAAGAGGGGGCTCTGTTCTGGTGGCGAAGCACTCGTCTTCCCTAGCTCACGTGGATGGGAAAGGGAGACATGTATGGGGCACTCCTGAGTGACCCCAGCCTCCTGCACCCCCTATGTGGGTGCCCCACCTGGGAGTGCTGGGGAGGATAGTCTCCTCCACTTAGGAACCTCACTGGTTTCCCAGGCCACCCTGAAGACTTTCAGCTCTAGACATGGAGCTAGGGCTGGGAGCCGGACCGCGGGAAGCATGAAGCCCAGGTTCAGACATTGGAATCAGGGGAACTCAGGCCCAAGTCTCACCCTGACACCACCTTTAATAGTACCCGTGACCTTGGATTCTCCCTGGACCTCAGTTTCCCCGCCTGCAAGCCAAGAATGTTACCATCTCTGTCTCTCTCAGAGTTGCTGGGAGGTTAAATTACAGTGGGCAAGTCAGGCCCTCCGCACAGTGCCCAGCACACAGTTGGCGCTCAATGCATGCTGCTGCTGTCAAAAGTCCTACTCAGGAACAGGACAGGATGTGGCACTCCACCAGGAGACACACGGATGGGGAAGGCTCTGGGGGTGCTCCTGCAGCCCCAGTGCAGAGCAACTCTACCAGGCTCTGCAAGGCTCACTGAAGACACTCACAGTGGGTTTCTGGGACCAGTCCCCATTTGCCAGAGCTCTGAGACCACAGTTCTGTTCACCGCAACCCAGCATGCTTTGGAAAATGGGGCCTGGAGCCAGATTTCCCAGGGGCTGAGCACGGGCTCCAGGAGCAGTCTAGACGTGGACCAGGCCACTGCGGACCCTGTCCTAGGTCAGGACAGTCATGTGACGGGCAGGGCCTGGCATGGCACTCAGGGCCAGACCCTGGCGCAGGTGGGGACAGTCAGCCTGCACCCCTTGCCCCTCCGGCCCACAGCCGAATCAGCTGGAATCAAAGCCACCGCTGCCCCGCCCGCCCCACTGTGCCGCCGTGCACCTCCTCCTTTGTCACAATGTTTTTCAATCCGGTGAAGCAAACTGTCCAATTAGAGCCCGGGCCTCCGGCTTCCATCTTTGCCGACGTTTAATTAACATGCTCCTCTTGGCAGCTGCTGACAAGTTCCAGAAACAGGTTGTAAAGGGTTTTTGTCTTTACCCAGCATGGAAAATGAGGGGTGTTACATCGCGGGAACATGAATAGGTTGTGTTTCGCCTCCCTCCTCCCCTCCCCTCCCCTCCCCCGCCCCCTAGGAGGAACCCAGCCCTGAGTGTGGTGTGTGTGTGTGTGTGTGTGTGTGTGTGTGTGTGTACATGCCTGCATGCGTGCACATGAACTGTCAGGGGCAGGGAAAGGTGGAGTTGGAGGCAGGACAGGCCCGAGGTCTTCCCTTTACTCTCCCTCACCCCTTCTTCCCAGCAGCCTTTGCTCCAGGGAACATCTGGATGCCACCTCTTCCTCTCCAGCCAGCCCCTTTGCCTAACCTCTCTGTTCTCCATACTCAACCTCACCACGTTGTTTCCTGCTGGTGGGTCTTGTCCATGCTTCTGGTAAACTCCTGTTCAGCCTCCAGAAGCCAGCTTGGATGGCCCCGCTTTGGAAAGACACCCAGTCACAGACTGCCTCTCTGGCCACACCTTGACAGGTATGCATGCTGGGTGTCAGGTCTGGCCCCCATTAGACTGTGAGCCTCCTGAGGGCAGGAACTGTTACCCTGCCCAGGGTGTGGGTGAGCTGGGAAATCTAAACCCTGAGACCTTCCCACACCGTGCAGGACTGGCTTGGCAGAAAGAAAGGAGGGAAGGGCTGGGGGAGGGGAGATGGGGCCCAAAGGAGCCCCCCCCCACTCTCCCACCCTGCTGGAGGGCCCAGAGCAGGGGGAAGGGAGAACAAGGCTGGCAGCTTTCTCAAGAGTGAGTTTCTGGAAAGACCCCCACCCAGAGCTGAGCCCTCCATTCCTCTTCAGCTGGGATGGCTTCCTGGCAGCGTGGGTGGCCCCTTGAGTGAGGGCCAGGTCTCTTGGGTTCATTTCTCCCCCACCTGGCCCTGCTGGAGCACCCACACCTATTCTACAAAGCACATCAAGAACGTTTTATTCACGGAAGCTGACACCTATGAGACACAGAGGTCCGGGGGATCCAGAGGGCATGGGGGGACGGGTCGAGGGGCAGCCAGGGGTGGAAGGGTTCCCATAGATGGTAGGGGCGGCTGAGTTGCCTCCTGGGAAGGCTCGGGTCCACGCTGGGCCTGCTTTTCTCAAGATGTGGCCACAAAGCCCCCCCCTGGGGGGACAGAGCTTCTGCAGCCAGACCCTGGTGCTCATGCCTGCTCTGTCTGCTGTCCTCTGTTCTCAGGCAGGGGCCCTGAGGTGCAGGGGAGGGGAGGGTGGAGGTGCCCTAGGGCCAGGCCAGCAGGTGGGATGCTGCAAGCTTGCTCCTGAGTCCCCAGCTAGGTCCCCAGCTCCTTCCAGAGCCCCTGAACAGTCTGTGCAGCCTGCAGGGAGAGAGCCAAGAGTACATGCTGGTCACGGCCAGGTCCTACTGTAGCTTCTTGGGTACAGTCTTCCTTTTTGGACAGAGTGGACACTAGAAGAAACTGGATCACCTCCTCACTTTTCTCATTCCTAAAGTAGCTTGTTTGTTTATTGAGACAAGGTCTTGCTAAGTTGTCCAGGTTAGCCTCAAACTTGTGATCCTCCCATCCCCTGAGTAGTAGTTGGAATTACAGGTGCACACCACCCCACCTGGCTTCAGCTTCACTTTTTTTTTTTGCCGAGGGGAAACTGGGGATTGAACCCAGGGATGTTCTACCTCTGAGCTACACCCCCAGTCCTATTTTATTTTTTATTTGGAGACAGAGTCTCACTAAGTTGCGGAGGGCCTCGCTAAATTGTTGAGGCTGGCCTTGAACCCGCGATCCTCCTGTCTCAGCCTCCCAAGTACTGGGATTACAGGCTTGTGCCACCGTACCCAGTTCGGCTTCTCTTTTATAGAGGAGGAAGCTGACTCTTGGGCATCGTGGTGCATGCCGATAGTCCCAGTACTTGGGAGGCTGAAGCAGGAAGATTGCAGGTTCAAGGCCAGTGTGTGGTAACTTAGCAAGACCTTGTTTCAAAACAAAAAATAAAAAGGGCTGGGAGTGTAGCTCAGAGGCAGAGCATCTCTGGATTCAATCCCCAGTACAAAAAAAAAAAAAAAAGCACTTGCCTAGAAGAGGAAACAGGCTCAGTCTCCAGGCTGAAGAGATTCTCAAAGGGACACAGCTAGAAAGCACAGTCACAGAGCTGAGCATGCCTTAGGGCTCTTTCCTATATTCTTCCAGCGCAGCCGGCCCACTCCCCCTCAGGCAGGAGGGTGGAGCCTTCTTTCCTTCTTGCCTGCCTTCCTTGGTGCTAGAGATGGAACCCAGGGCCTTGCACATGCTAGGCATGCCCTCTACCACCGAGCTACATCCACAGCCCCTTTCACTTTTTATTTTGAGACAGGGTCTTGCTAAGTTGTCCAAGCTGGCCTTGAACCTGCAATCCCCTGGCTCAGCCTCCCAAGTTGCTGGGATTACAGGCGGGCACCACATCCTCATTTCTTCAAGCTGGCTTTTTGTCCATTTGCTGGTGGCATCTGATCTGAGAGCTAGGCCTTTGCTGGGAGAAGCAGCCCATCCCCCCTCCCATTCATGCTCACCCGTTTCCCTTGCCGTGGGAGCTCAGGGTACCACAGATGCAGAAGGTACAGAGGGTCCCAAGGGCACTGAGTGCACCGAGGGTCCCAAGGGCACTGAGTGCACCGAGGGTCCCAAGGGCACTGATGGCACTGCAGGCTTGAGGCCAGGGTCCTCGGGTACATAGACAGTGCTCTTCTCTTCCTGCATCTGTGGAGAGAGGAGACAACTCTGTGGACCCTCTCCCAGGCAGGGCAGGGTGTCCCTGGTGAACTACAACTGCCTGGGTGAGCTGGGAGCTGCAAATGGTGGGAAGCGAGGGCCACCGTGTGGTCACTGTGCAGATCGCATGCTATGGACAGCACCGCTTTGCACCCTGCCTCCCATCTTAGTCACTGTCCTGAGCTGAGACACACACGGCAAAGAAGACAGGGTCCTTGCCCCACAGAACAGTGCCAGGGCCCTTAAGTGAAATGTACAGTGACATGGGGTTGTGATGGACACTGTGGTCATCACCCTGCCTGGGGACTTCGGGAGGTTGCGCTGAACCTGTTTTTTTTTTTTTAAGATCAGGAGTGCGGCAGGTGAGAGGCAGCTGCCAGGTGTCAGGCATCTTGGACAGGTCCAGAAGCGGGGTGCAGGAGGCAGGAAGGAGGGTGGAGGCAGATCTGGGAGGTGGAGTAGGGCTGGGACGGATCAGGCCTGACTCAGCCTCCCAAGGACCGCCCCTCTGTGGTCCTGGGAACATCTGTGTCAACCCCAGCCTCTGGGAAGCCATCTAACCTCCCAGGTAAACTATCTAGGGGCCTCAGGGACTATCTGATGGCTTTCACTTCTATTGATATGGGATTTTATTACTCCTACCCAAGAACAGCTGAAGGCATGTAGCTGAAAGGTGTGATCTTGGAATAAATTATAAAGATCAAAACAGAGTATGTATGGAAACTGGTAACATTTCTGATTTATTTCATTAGCATTAAACCCACGCATGGTTTCTAATTGTGGTGTCTCAAATAGTTTATGTTCTTACTTTAAAGGTAGGATAAAATAATTGTGCTGAGAAATAAAGAAGACATAATAAGAATGTAATAATGTAAAATAACTCATGCTGGAGAGGTAAAGAACGGGATACTAAATTGGGTGGATAATATGATATCCACTGGTTAAGAAAAATCTATGCAGAGGGGAAAAAAAGAATGAAAAGAAACATACCAAAAATATTAACAGCATTTGAATTAGGGTGATGGGGTTGTGTGTGGGAGGGGGTGGGTAGTGCTGGGGATTGAACCTAAGTGCCTTGTATCATGTGTCCGACCACTGAGCTATATACCCCCAGCCCCTAGTGACACAATTTCTTTATATTTTTCCATATCTTCAGATTTTCTTTAACGGGCTTCCTAGTCATTTTATTAATAAAATACAAATTTAAAGAGTTAATTTAAAAGGCTTATTAGTCATACATATGAAATAATATAAATTCTATTTAAATTATATATGGGTTATAGTGGATATTATTTAAAGTTACCCTGGAAACTTCTGGCATGGATTTATTTATTTATTTATTTATTTATTTGTGGTACTGGGGATTGAGCCCAGGGGCATTCTATCTCTGAGCTACACCTCCAGCCCTATTTAATTTAATTAATTAATTTATTTTTTTTGCGGTACTGGGGATTGAACCCAAGGGCATTCTACCTCTGAGCTACACCCCCAGCCCTATTTTGTATTCTTTATTTTGAAACAGGGTCTCACTAAGTTGCGGAGGGCCTAAGTAGCTGAGACTAGCCGCAAACCCGGATCCTCCAATCTCAGCCTCCCAAGTACTGGGATTATAAGCATGCGCCACCACGCCCTGCTCCTATTTTATTTTTTATTTTGAAACAGGGTCTCACTAAGTTGCAGAGGGTCTCACTAAGTAGCTGAGGCTGGCTGTGAACCTGCGATCCTCCTGTCTCAGCCTCCCAAATACTGGGATTACAAGCGTGCGCCACCATGCCCGGCCAGTTCTGGTATAGTTTTAAACACACACACCCAAATGAAAGGCAGTGATGGCCTTCCTCCCAGGGTCCAGAGACACAGACTGATCCTTACCCTTGTCACGAGGGGATAGCGCAGGAGGCGGGAGGGGTGCCCACCAGCAGTAATGATTCGTGGGAAGGGAGGCCTGCCCAAAGCCAAAGACAGCCTGAATCATGGCGTGTTTTTTAAAAGAAACTGCCACATTCCACTATTTTCAGCTTCTAGAATGACAGACTGACATGCTTCTGTGTTGCAAAATTTGGTTCTGGTATCAGACTCAC
Source organism: Glis glis (assembly GCA_004027185.1). Lineage (NCBI taxonomy): Eukaryota > Metazoa > Chordata > Mammalia > Rodentia > Gliridae > Glis > Glis glis. Next base: position 43,715 of record PVJS01007274.1, on the reverse strand, counting down.
TCAGGAGCTTGTTCCCACGCAGGGCCTGGGACCCCAGGCTGAGTCAGACCCCGGGCTGGTGCCTGGCAAGCTGCATTTCCCCGAGGTCTCCAGGTGGTTCTGATGGAGACTGCAGTCAAGCACCGCACTGTGACTCTTAACCCAGATTGGGTATTAGAATCATCTAGCAGGCTTTAAAAACATCCGAATGTCTAGGCCCTAAACCAGACCAACTAAACCCAAGTCTTTGGACTGAGTTTTGCTTTGAAGACCCCCGGGGGAGTCTTTGTGCTCAGTATGGGCCGAAACCACGGGTCTAGTGGGTAGCTCTCAGATGCTTTGCTTGTCAGAATCACCTGGAGGGCTTGTTAAAGGAGAGGCTGCCTCCCCACCCCTGAGTTTTGGATTCTGGAGGTATAGGTGGGATGTAAAATTTGCATTTCTTTCTTTCTTTTTTTTTTTAAACTTAAACAAGGGTCTTGCTAAGTTGCTGAGGCTGGCCTACAACTGACATCCTCCTATCTCAGCCTCCCAAGTAGCCACCACACCTCTGGCTAACAGAATTTGCATTTCTAATGCATGTTCCAGGTCAGACCTCTGGAGCTGCCAGATTATGGCTGCTGAGTATACTCTAGCCGCAGGCCTGACCTTAGGCTGCTCCTGTGACCCTTCTGGGGATATAGAAAGAGAGGGACCATGACCCCCTCCGAGCCCTGAGGTCCAGAAGGGAGGGGAGGGAAATCTTCAACCCACAGGAGACATAGCTCCCAGAGAGGAGTGGAATGATGCGGGCTGTGTCTCCAGCCCAGTGATGCAGGTGGGAAATGGGGTGCAGCTGCCTGCGCAGCTGGACAACCCTGCAGAGCTAGCTTACCTCCCAGTAGATCTCATCCTCAAAGCAGTTCTCATCGGCAGGTTGTCCCCAGAATGGTAATCTCAAAATGAGTCCTAGAGACAGTTGGAGGTCACGGGAGGTCAGGAGACACTTCCACCCACCCCAGTCCTTTCCCTCAGCTGGGACCCACATCTCTCTAGTCCCACAGCTGGAAGTACAGAGATGAGAGATTTCTGGGAGCCCCTGGCTCACCCCTGCCATATGCTCTTGTGTCCCCCACTCAGGGAGCCCCCCCAGGGACCCCACCTTCTCCGTGCCATCCACTCTCACTCACCCATAATGGTTCCGCCCACCAGGGCCATAGCCAAGGTCACGAGGAGACCGAACACCTGGAACCTGCCCTGTATTTTCATGGTCCTGTCTTCCTTTAAACCTTGAAAGTCAAAGGAATGGGCAAACCTGGGGTGGAGACAGGGGGCAGGTCAGGGACCCACAGAGAGGCCAAGTAATCACTTGCTGCCACCCCACAAATGTGTACGGGGACCCAGGCTTGGGAAACCCTGGGCCTTAGCCTTCCCATCTACAAAATGGGAGCACGGGATGGATCAATGGTCTATAAGACTGGTGGAGGAAATGAGGTTGGGAAGAGAGGCCTAAAACAGTGGTCTAGAGTGGGGAAGAAAAGGGAGAAAGACACAGTCTTGGACCCCAGAGGGTCAATGGGAAGTGGGGGGAGATGGATCCCCACCTCCCCGTCCTCCTTCTCCTCGGTTACCCTAGTTGTTGTTCTTGCACATCAGGGGTGGTGTAGGCCGCTGTCACAGCCCCCACGATGCTGCCTATGATACCGGGGATGCCGTGCAGGTTGTGAATGCCACAGGTGTCCTGGATCCGCAGCCGGGACTCCAGGAATGGCTGAGGGGGGAGGTGGGTGCTGCTCAAGCAGGGGCCACAGCAGAGGTGTGGGGAGGCCAGGATTCTGGGGCACCTCAATTACACGGGGACCTAGGATTCTTCAGTCCTTAGGCCCCCTCCCTGGGGACACCCCCTATGGTCAGGAAAACAGAGACCCAGCATTCTCACCACCCCAGCCCCTGCCAGGGGCCCTCACCGTCAGATAGGCGAAACCCAGGGTGGAGAAGATTCCACAGAAGAAGCCTACGATGAGGGCGCCGTAGGGTGTGAGCAACATCTCAGCTGCAGTGCCCACGCCCACTCCACCCGCGAGTGTGGCGTTCTGGATGTGCACCTGGGCAGGGCGGGCAGAGGGGCAGGGCTCAGTCCTCTCCCTGGAGCACTGACCTGAGCTCCGGTGCTGGGTGAGGGTGGCATCCAGGCTGGCTCAGTGTCTGCCTCAGCAAGCCAGGAGCATGCAGAGGGGTCTGGCCTTGACCTGGGCTTGGTACAGCTGTGTGCTCCACAAGCATGCCACATAGCAGACTTGGGCATTTTCCATGTTCACTAGGCATCGTGCTGCAGGACGTACTGGTGAGCCCTGTTATCACAACTATTTGTTCGTGTGTGTGTGTGTGTGTGTGTGTGTGTTACTAGGGATTGAACCCAGGGGCATTCTACCTCTGAGCTACACCCCTAGCCCGATTTTTAATTTTTTATTATGAGACTGTCCGTAAACTTGCGATCCTCCTGTCTCAGTCTCGCAAGTACTGGGATTACAAGAGTGCACCACTACGCCCGGCTTATTCTTTAATTTGAAACCAGGTCTCACTAAGTTGCCGAGGGCCTCACTAAGTTGCTGAGGCTAGGTTCAAACCTGTGATCCTCCTTTCTCAGCCTCCCAAGTACTGGGATTACAGGTATGCACCACCAGGCCCAGCTTGACTGTTCCCTTTATGTGTGTACCATGTCTACCTGGGTTCCTACCTGCAGGTCTACATCAGGTGCCTGTGGGATCTTTGGGTACCTATGCACTGGCTGATGCTCTCTGAGTCCCACCTCTGCCACCAAGGGCTATGCTGCCTGGTTCATTCCATCCCCACGGCAAGCCTAGGAGATGGGTATGCAGATGAGGGAACTGAGGTATGATCAGATTAAAGGACTATGTAAGAGTGCAGAGCTAGCAAGAAGTAGAAAGATGTCTTGGTCCAAATCTATGTGGAGCCAGAGCCCTGTCCTCAAGCCTGCTCCACACCCCTCCCTGCATGTGGGTTTGGGCGCACACAGGCATGTTCCCTCTGGTGCCCAAGTGCCACCTCTGTGTCCAGCGTATCTAGGGACCCATGGCAGGAACCCAATAACAGGTCCTCCTAACAGTGTCTCAGCACATGTATGCCGATGTTAAGAGACTTGTGTCAGAATGAGATGGAAAGTTAGTGTCTCTCCTTTGTTGGTACAGAAAAGTCTGCCAACACTCATGAGGTTTGCTCCCCTCCCACACCGACAAATATAGCTGTTCCAATGGTGTGATATGAGAGCTGGGGTGTGGCTCAGTGGTAGAGCACTTGCTAAGAATGCCTAAGGCCCTGGGTTTGATTCCCGACACTGCAAAACAAAATGACAAAAACTAATGGTGTGATATGAAGGATATTGGGCAACACCCCACCCCACCCCCCCGCACACACACACACAAAAAACCAAAAAACTTTCCTCAGTGAAGTGAACAGAACATTAAAAAGATGGCTCCTCTGAGAGTGTGGGGTGGTGCTGGGAGCAGCTTTAAGAAGCCTGAGGGATGGCATACAGGGGATCAGAGGCGTGTCAGAGGGGACTGGGCCGCAGCAGCCTTGCTGGGCAGGCCTGATGCTTGTCAATGCCCCCAGGCTGTGGGGAAGCAGGTTGGCCTGGGCAGCCGACCCAGCAGAACCTCAAGGATCTGGATCTGGGTTCTGCCGAAAGCCAACTGAGCTCCTTCATCTGCAGGGATGAGCACACTAATCCGATGCTGCCTGCCTCCGGAGGTGTTGGCAGGGCATGATAATCAGTACCCACCAGGAGAGGCAGGCAGAGCTGTGCCAGCCCGGAGGCCCCCGCTGCTCACCATGTCCAGCTTGCCCTTCTTGTGCAGGGTGCTGGACACTGCCACTGAGGTGAGCACACTGGCCGCCAAGGAGCAGTAGGTGTTCAGGACCGCGCGGTGCTGGGCATCCCCATGGGAGGATATGGCGGAGTTGAAGCTGGGCCAGTACATCCACAGGAAGAGGGTTCCTGGGTCAGACCAGACAGGGCCCGTGGAGCCGGAAGAGGAGGCATTAGATGGGGCTCCACAGAGATCAGGCAGAGACCTTGCCCTGTGGCACTAGAGATATCAAATGACCACACCCCCAGCCTTTCCCGCCTCTAGAGCTTTACTCCTGCTGGGGACTCTTCCTGGAAGGCCCTCCCGCCCTACTCACCTCCCACTCAGCTTCCACTCTCAGAAGTCTATCTACTCATCCCTATAACTGGGCTAAATGGCCCCGCTCCCACAGCACCAGGAGCAAGAATCTTTTCTCCTCCGTAGGGAGATTATCTGGTGGCACTTCCATCTCTCACAAGGTACTGGAGACCCTGGGAGGCAGGGCTGGGTTCTAAGACACCAGGGAAGGCGTGGCCCATATGTGTTCTCTGGTGGTACATAGTGGGTAGGAATGCACACCTTGCCCTCACCCAGGGATGCAGTGGCTAGTTCCTGATTACCACTGTGTCAGCCTTGGGACATTCTAGGGGAAACGTGGGATGAGTGACCAACTTCCTTCAGTACCATGGGGAAGAGAGACAGGCGCCTGGGGTTCTGGAATTGCCTAAAGCAACCTCTCTGCCCTTTCTCCAAAAGGGACTGGCAGCCACCCATTGGCCTCATGGGGATCGGGGTGATCATGGCAGCTCCATCCATCATGGTGGCCCCCAACCAATATGGCAGCCCTCTCCCATCATGGAATTCTCACCGATCATGGCAAAGAGGTCGGAGTGGTACACGGAACTCTGCCTCTGCTTGCTCTGCTCTAGGTTGCGTCGGCAGAGGATCCAGGTCACAGTGAGTCCAAAGTAGGCTCCAAATGTGTGGATGGTCATGGAGCCTCCTGCATCCTTCACCTGGAGTATGAAGAGCCCATCAGGGCCTAGCACCTTCTCTTCCTCCCTCCTCATAGATCTTCCCATGCCCCATGCCCCTGTGTGTGTGCACACACACACACACATGCACACACACACACACACATACACACACACACACACACACAGAGGTTCAGTTGTCTCTGACTCCTTAGGCTACAGAGTGGAACCTAGGGCCCCCACAGACCCATCAGCTGAGAAGGCGACAGTGGGGAGCCCTGAAACCAGGCTGTGAAAGCCTATCAGCAAAATGCTGGGGTACCTCACCCCCCAAAATGGGATTGTTCCTAGATAAGGAAACCCATGCTTGGGGAGGGACTTGCTCAGTCACAGGGCTGGGAGAGGCAAGGGGAGTTTGAAACCAGGGCAACCCATGAGTCTGTCATCCACTGGCTTCCAGGAAACTCTGAGTCTCCCATCTCCACGTTACATTCTACACAACGACCCAGGCCATCAGTACCCCCTGTATCCTTCACACCCCTTGCTCTCCAACCTCCCAGCCCACTTCCCACCACCTGCCCTCTCCTGCCCCCCAAAGTCAGGGCAGGCAGAGCGGTCCCCTCCATCTGTCCCTACCTTCCTCCACCACTCCACACCTCTAGCTTGACATCTTTAGGTCTCAAGTTTACAAAGCAGGGGCAATCAGAGCGATTTAGCAGGGCTGTTGTCAGAATTAAACCAGACAACATGTGTAGGACAGCTGGCAAGGACCTGGCACTCCACTGGGCGCTTGATTAGCATCAGCCCCCTCCCCCCTTCAGCCTCCTCTTCCTCTCCACTCAGAACCAGTCGGATTGCAACCGAACCAGATACACTCCTTCATTCTAGATGACACTAGGGTGTGAATGTGAATGTGTTAAAAACTTCATCCCCCGTGCAACAGCGATGGGAAGTGGGAGCTTTAAGAAGCGATGTGGTCACGAGGGCTCTGCCTGCAGGATGGACTGATGTCCTCACTGAGGTATGGCTTCTTAGCTGAGGGTGGGTTGGGCCCTCTCTCTCTTTCTCCTTCTCCTTTACCTGCTCTTGCACTTCTGCTTCTGTCATGTCATTGTTCCTGGGGACAAACCTAAATAAACCTTCCAGCTTCGTTTGCCCTTGGTTGACTTAAAAATCACTGATTTTGGAGGTCACTCAGCTGGGTGATATATGATTAGTCCCCCGCTGGCCCTGCTGTAGATCACACCTGTGACATGTGGGTTATGATGACAACGGTTGCCTAGGTTACTTTTCAGGGACCTGAAGGCCACTTGTGCTGAAAACGCTGACTCTTCACTTGGGCCTGCAGACGTTCCATGCGGAACTGGGATGGGATGGAAAGCTTGGCATCTCCCTCTTCTTTTGCTGCCTTAACCTTTGGGTCAGATTCTACTCAGCTCTGCATGTAGACATGCCGACCATTTGAGGAAAAAAAATTTTTTTTGGACTGGGGATTGAACCCATAGGCATTCTACCTCTGAGTTATACCAGTCCTTTTTATTTTTTATTTTGAAATAAGGTCTCGCTAAGTTGCTGAGGCTGGCCTCGAACCTGTGATCCTCCTGTCTCAGCCTCCCAAGTACTGGGATTACAGGCATGCGCCATCACACCCAGCTAAGTTAGATTTTATTCTAAGCAAAGTTGAAAACCATGGCCAGAGCCGGGCGTGGTGGCGCACACTTGTAATCCCAGTACTTGGGAGGCTGAGACAGGTGGATCACAGGTTCGCGGCCAGCCTCAGCTACTTAGTGAGGCCCTCCACAACTTAGTGAGACCCTGTTTCAAAATAAATAATAAAAAAAAGGACTGGGGGTGGAGCTTGGAGGTAGAATGCCCCTGGGTTCAATCCCCAGTTCTGCAAAAAAAAAAAAAAAGAAAACCATGGCCAGGTGTTCACCAGGGGAATGGTCTTAGGCGCATTGTCAACAGGCCACCCTGGCTGCTGGTGTAGACTGGCCTGCTGGGGTGAGTGCGGGGCAACACAGCCAGGAGGTGAGCAAGGAGAAGAGACACAGTGGCTTGGACGAATGTGGTGGTGAAAGGATGGCAAAGAGAATGGATGACTGAAGTTAGAGTGGTCTAACCCCCTCCCAGGAGGGTGTTTCAGACAGAGTCCAAGTGTAGAAGAATAGGAGACTAAGAAATACACGGGGTCTCTGAATGACACCCTCCTCTGCCCAAAGGCACCAAGGTTTCTGAGAGTCAGAGGTCCAAGGTGCCCCTTATCTGGGCCACGAAATGGGCCAAGCCCAGGGGGAAGCATGCTTGCCATAGTCCACGTGAGTGGCAAGTTGTACGGTACTTGGTTCTGCGGTATACTACCTATGCAGCTGTACATGGACACTCCCCCAGGTCCTTCCTGACAGATTTGTCTTCTCAATAATCTGGGTCCTTTTCTCGGCAGCACAATCTGGGGATGTAGTGTGTGTGCAAGAGTATGTGCGTGAACACCCCATTCCTTCCATCTGATGGAAGAGAACAGAGGGGGAAAACCAACACTGGAAGAATGCCTGCTCTGCCCAGGGCTGGGCTCATGCGCGAGGGAGACCATTGTCTCTACCTGGTAGATGTTATCACTTTACTTTAGAGAGGAGGAAACTGAGGTGCAGGAGGTTGAGTGACTTTCCAGGCTGGTATGGCTCCCCAGCCCTCTCTTTCTGTCCCCCTGCCATTCCTGCCACGGCCCTCTTTGTCCTGGTCCCCATTCTGAGCCCTGCTCACCTCCAGCGTATCGAGGAGAATGAACTCATTCACGGAGAAGAGGGTCACTTGTACCAAGGTCATGAGGAGCAGCTGGACTGGGCTGACTTTGCCCAGAACGGCTCCAAAGGCCACGCAGACCGAGGCCACACAGAAGTCGGCATTGATGAGACTGTGGAAAGACAGGCCGGGCAGGGGCTGGGGTGACAGCAAGAAGTGACACCTCAAGCCCTGGGCTTGGATCTGCGCATTGCTCAGCTGTGGGTTTGAGCTGCGGTTCAACCTGACCCTCTGTTTCACTGCCTGAGATTTAGGGCTGCACATGTGATGTGCTTAGCACAGCAGTGGCCCCAGGAGACACTGTGCCTGTCCTGCAGCTCCGCTCCTTGCAGCCTGTGGCAGGGAACCCGAGGGGTCTGGCTGAGGCTGTTGGACATGTCCCATATTTGGGGCCAGCCCTGCTCTCTATCTTTGAACCACCCTTTCAGAACTAGTTTTTACCGCCTCCGCTTTCAGGAAGCTTCCCCACTTCTCTGCTCAAGCCCCTGCCAGCTCTGGGCTGCCTCCAAAGATCTGTCCACCCCCTCCTGCCCCACCCCTCCATCACCTGCTGGGCCCCGCCTCTCACCCCTGACCAGCTCATTCTGTGCTGGGCCTCTTTGCAGCCTCACCTACAGGGCCCCACCCCTTGCCCCTGCCCAGACCGCCCTGTCTCACAGGGGCCACCTGGCACTTACTTCTTGATGCCCAGGAGAATGCGGCCGTCCTCAAAGTGGTGGAACCAGCCCTGCATGAGCAGCGCCCACTGGACACCGAAGGCTGCCAGCAGGAAGTTGAAGCCCACCGCGCTGAACCCGTAGCGCTGCAGGAAGGTCATGAGGAAGCCGAAGCCCACAAAGACCATCACGTGCACGTCCTGGAAGCCTGCGGGGAGAGCGCAGCAGGGGTCTTGAGGCTTACCCACGGCCCGCCACCACCTTGGGTAGGGGCCAGCAGGGCCTGGGACTGCACCTTTGCCCCTCCCACCACTGGCCAGGCTGGGTCAGACCCCAAGCTCCATCTCTTTGTTCCACCATCCGAGCCCGGTCCCTCCACCAGAGCATCTGTACTCCAGGGCTGGGATGCAGTAACATTCCTCTGCTGGCAGAATGGCCACCACCTCCAGCTTGTCACAAGGGTCTCTGGAGGGAGCTGGGCTGGGGGGACCTAACATGGGCCCCCAGCTTAGACCACTGAGTTATAGCGTCACGAGATGCCTGAGAGCTCCCCTTGGCAGATGAGAGCATCCTGGTTCCATCCTCCAACCCCGATGGCTCTGCTGGCCCAGGATGGGGGTGAGTCGCTGGATATTTGAATTTGGGGCCAGACCCTGGGTTATACCAGGGTCTAGGGTCTAGAGTCTGGGCCCATGTCTCCCACAATCCTTTTCCTTTACTATGGGGAATCGGTGCACATCTGGCCAGGTAGCGCCTCTGCAGGCCAATCATACAGTAGCAGGGCTGGTTATATCTGTACATCTCACCACCTCCAGCAAATACACTTCCCCGCATCACCAAGACTTGCATTTGGACCCCAGTTTCTGCATCTCCCAGGTGAGTGACTCAGGGGAAGTTACAAAACACACTTGGGGATTCTGTAATGCTAACTAACTTCAGGGATAATGTGGGATTAAGTGCAAATGTATATCACCTAGCAGTGTCTAGCCTGTAACAGGCGATCAAAATGGACAGGTAGCATTATTTATCATTACTCAGGCATGGTCTAGTTCTGAGTTCTGACCCAATTCTTCTGTCACCTCAAGATGTGGCCTTGGCAAGCCCCTAACCCTCTTGGAGCCTCAGTTTTCTCAACGATAAAACTAAAGGGATGGGTTAGAATGATCTCAACTGTACTCCCAGCACTGGCATTACATGGTCCTAGACTCCAAGAAAATAACAGAAGAAGAGCTCTGAGAAGCAGTTACAAAAGTATAAGACAGTGAGTGGAACTGCAGGAGTCAGGGGACACAGGCAGCAGATTGAAGGGCTCCCATTGGCCAAATCTGGGGCAATTTGAGCACCAAAAATAGTTATGTTCTATAATGAATTGAGATCATTTACATATAGGAATTCCTGAGTCCATACTCATAATAAATAAGTAAATCAATAAATGAGGTAGCAGGGAGAACTCTTCCTTATAGTCGAATACCAAGGGCTCCACTGAAAAATGTGGAAAGAGAGCTGGAGTTGGAAAATCACCATTTTCACAGTAAAAACTCAGTCAGTGGATGCTAATTGCAGGGGGAAATTTTGATGAGGAACAGGACATTTGCATTGCCTCAAAGATTCTCTCCTATAGACTGCTTATTAGTTGCAAAGAAGGGAGGAAACAATAGTAATTATACAGTGGAGGAATTGGGCCTCATCTTGACTGGGTGATCAAAATTAATGCAACCAGTGAGGAACCAGGTGTGCCTCCAGATACAAATGGCCTAATATCGCGTATATGGTATTCCGGCTGAGATTACATAGCCCAATCTAATCACCGAAAACATCAGTCCAACACCCCCCACCCTGGGGCTGATGGCCCTGGTGCCCTCTGCAGCCTAGCCAAGGGGCTGCAGCCACCTTGACCCCGCCCACCCCATCTGTCCTCTCCAGGCTTCCCTGAGACCCAAGCTGTGGCCACAGACACCTCCCCCCACTCCGCTAGCAGCCACCTAGAGGAAGTGAAGGGAACCTGTCCCCCCACCCCAGGACGGTGCTCTGAGCTTGGGGGGCGGGCAGCTCCCTGGCCGCTGACAGGAACAAGCATACCTTGGCTTAGGTTTGTCCACATGATGCTGATGTCGTGTGTTATCGTGTTTCATGGTTGGCCACGTTCCAACTGTGGCGGAGGAAATAGAGCTAATATATGGGGAGCACCATAAAAGTTATTATGTTATTCTGGGAAGAACTGATGGGTGAGAGACTGGAAGGGAGTGGCAAAGGAGAGGGAGGTGACACACTCAGGCGCCAATACCAGAAGCAGGGAGGGGGCTGGGTGGCAGGATGGCAGGTGGCCGGAAGGCAGGGCTGTTGACCAGGACGAAGCAGTAGAGGGGAAGGGGTTCCGGGGTGGGAGGGTGGTGCTGGGTCCTGCCCTGGCCGTGGTGAGCTGGAGATGGCCACAGGGACGAGGAGTGGGCGCCTGGACCCTGGCAGTATGGGAGAAACAGTGCTGGCTCCGGGGGCAGGAGGTGTGGTCGGAGACTGGGTAGGCCTGCAACAGAGCTGTGAGTTGGAATGTGGAAGGGGAGAGGGAGACACAAGCCAAGCACTCACTGGCTGTGTCTTGAAGCCAGCAGGCATGGCAAGAAGGTACTGGCAGGGAGGCAGAAGGGACCCCTGGGAAAAGGAAGGGACCCCTGGGAGCCCCTCAAGGACAGGGGCGCTGGCTGCCTGATGGCAGGGAGGAGCCATAGCTGGGGCAGAGCTGAAGGGCCCAGGCAGGTATTTGCAGTGTCAGGGTGGCCTTCAGTCTCCCTATGGCCCTGGAGCGGGAGTCCTCACCTTCCTCCGCCCTTCCTCTGTCTGACACCCCCCCCCACCAATTCTGTCTCCTGATCTCTTGGGTCCCCTGCTTCTCTCTGACTCCCCCTGCAGGTGTCTCTTTTTCTTTCCTCTCCCCAGTATACAGGCAGCTTCCCTGCTCCTCCTCGGGCACTCCCTCACCACCTTCTCTCTCTCTCTGGGTCCTGACCCAGCACTGAAACATATCAGCTCATTAATTTCTGTTTCCTAGGTTTTGGTGCTACCTAAAATGACTTAAACCGTAACGACGTGAAGGTCCAAACTGTCTGACTTCATCAAAGGATGCAGCCTCTCCAATCCACAGATTCCCTATGGGTAAAATGGGGCATAACAAAGGTGCTCAAACAGCACTTGGCCCAGAGGTTTTGTGGTGCGCATCAAATGTGACAACCTAATCAAAGCTGGGTGCGGTGGCGCACACCTGTAATCCCAATATTTGAGAGGCTGAGAAAGGAGGATCGCAGGTTTGAGGCTAGCCTCAGCAACTTAGCAAGCCCCTCAAAAACTTAGAGAGACCCTGTTTCAAAAATTTAAAAAAATTAGCCAGGTGTGGTGGTGCACACTTGTAATCCCAGTACTTGGGAGGCTGAGACAGGAGGATCACAGGTTTGTGGCCAGCCTCAGCTACTTAGTGAGGCCCTCTGCAACTTAGTGAGACCCTGTTTCAAAATAAAGAAGAAAAATAGGGCTGGGGGTGTAGCTCGGAGGTAGAATGCCCCTGGGTTCAATCCCCAGTACCAAAAATAAATGAATAAATAAATAAATGAATGAATGAATAAATAAATAGGGTTGGGGGTATAGCTCAGAGGTAGAACACTCCTGGGTTCAATTCCCACTATCCCCCCCCCCCCCCCCACACACACACAAAAGAACCCAATCAAAGCTCTAGCACAGGCCTGGCTCTCCATCATTGCTTAATTGTATGAATTGTTATTTCTTTTTCTGTTTCAAGACTGACCAGATGCTTTGCACTGGGATAGCGACTTGCTAAGGGTCAGTAAAAATCGGCCAGTCCCCAGCCAGAACCTGCTTCCTGGACCTGAAGGTCCCTGGTGGCCAGGCTGGCACCCTGGCTTCCAGCCATGACAGCTGCTACCAGGGGCAACAGTGAACACACAGCTGTTCTCTCTCCTCTCCCTACTCCCCAGCCACCACTACTTCCCACCTCCCAGTCTGACTCTCTTCTCCCTCCAAAGATGAGTCCTACACACACGGATGGGCCACTGAAGCAACCTCCCCTCGATTGTATGACACATTAATAACACTGTCCTGCAAGGGAACAGGGACTGCCCCTTCCCATTCCCTTAGTGGCTGGTCCAGCCCCAACGGTTTCTTAGAGACCTATTGGCTGAACCCCCAAATCCCCCAATACTTCATGTCCTACTCTCCTACATCAGCACTGCAAAATCTCCTGGGGTTGGGGGGTATGATCGGGGCAGCAGTACTACAGAAAACTGGAAAGTAGGTGGGCACTGGGATAGGAGGGCTTGGCTTCGTCCATGCCTGTGCCACTGCCTGGCTGAGTATGCTGGGCTGCTCCCTAATCTCTATTTCCTCCAGTATAAAATGGAGAGAATAAATGTTCTGCCCGACAGAGCAGGCAAATTGCACTTTGTAATTGGGAAGAGCACAAAGGAATTTAAATGCTATGATAGCTCCAACTAGTATTCAGGGAAACGGTCCCTACCACATCTCCAGTGGGGTGCTGAGCATCCATTTAAACACCGCCATGGACGGAGTGCTCACTCCCTTCTGAGGAAGCTGGAGACCCGCAGGTACTGTGCTCTTGCTCTTGCTGTGAGATGCCGGCCCTACATCTTGAATCTACTTAGCAATCCTGTACTTTAGCTCATAGAGCTAAAGTAGCTCCCACTTCACAGAGGAGCATACTGAGGCTCCTGGGGGTGAGGTCATTGGCTCACTCCACCTAGTGATGGACCCAGATTGTTTAATTCCAAAGCTGACCACCAGGCCACATTGCCCTCTGCTCTGGGTAAGACTGTCCTTTATAAAACGGAACCGAGCCTCCTGGAACAGTCCTTCAGGTGTGTCCTCTGCCCCAGGTCCTCTCCTGAAATGTGTCCTGCTCCTCCCTTGGTCTTCCCAGAAAGCTCTGGAGCCCAGGCCCTGGAGGGTCTCCCTGAGCCCCCCTCTCAGCAGCCACTGCCCTCCACCACTCAGGATGAGGCCCAGCAGCCCACATGGAGGCTTCGTGTTGAGCAGCTGGGATGCTGCCAGGGAGGTCCCCTGCCAGCTCTGTGAGGTCCCGCTGCTTCCTGAGAGACCCAGGCCTGGGGAGCTGTCCTTGGGCTCTCCTGAGCCCCATTCAAGCTAGCTGAGCTGGACTCCCTGGAAACCGGAGAGGCCTAGCAGGCTCTGCTAATCCCCAAGCAAGGAGGCCCACACAGGTGCTGATGGCCTGGAGCCAAGACCTGAAGCCAAGACCTGGCCTCACCCCACACCCCTGGGAATTGCTTTGCTCCCAGGAACCAAGGCATGGGGGACCAGCTAGGCCAGGAAGTCTCAGGCCTTTAGCTTCTGACCACAACTACTGTGACCTAGGAGGTCTGGAAGGGGTGGGCTGAGTAGAGGGGAGGGAGGAAACTAGAGGCAGAGAGAGGCCCAGGAGTGTGACTCAGACCCCTGGGCCACCACCTAGCCTCCCGGCTTCCTTGCTGAGTGACCTTTGCAAGACACTTCTCTCTGGCCTCATTTTCTCACCTATAAAATGGCCAAGGTGCCCTCCGTACAGACCTCTCCTGTCACTTCCTGCCCCGATGGCCAGGGGCTCCCCTGCACCCTCAGGGGAGGTGGCAGGGGAAACTCAGGGCCCTCCTTGATAGCTGGGGGCTCTCTCCACCCTTGGCGGTCCCCTATCCCTTTCACACAGCCTGCTAATGGGATACACAGAGCCACTCTCCCGGCCGCCCAGCATCCCCTTTTGATGGGCCTCTGCATGCCCTGCCTCTCACTCCTCACCATGCACCGTTTCCCAGGAAATAGCCACAGATCCTGCCTGCCCAGAGCGCCTGACCCCACAGCGGCCCTGGGTGTTGGGGTGTGCCTCTCTGGTTCCCATAAGTCTGGGGATCCTTTGGGGCCAGAGACCCAGAGTATTCAACTTGTCTGTACAGAATGACCACAAGGCCTAACTTGTTGGCACAGTCATGGTTTGCACCTGGGTCCTGGCAGGGTGCTTCTAGCATCTTCCCCTTCTTTCTCAGAAGTCTCTTCCTTTGAATGATACATTACAATCACTCTCTAGATAAGTGCTCCTTGAGTGAATAAATGAAGGTGGAGCATGAAAGATGGGCGGGTATGGAGGGAGGGGGACAGGAACTGGGAGATGTGAGGGCAGTACCCCCACTTCAGACGAGAGAGGTTCTGCAGCTCCCTCGTAGGGTCTCAAGGCCCTCCCCTGCCTGGCATGGCGAGGACCTATGAACGCCCATGGGAGGGAGTCCCTGGCCCTTACACTTTCCTGAGTGGTTGGTTCTGGGACCAAGCAGTAAGCAAGAGTTGGAGGGTACAGGCAAGGGAGGCCTCACGCTTTCCTGCCTCCCAGTGTGCCTGGTCAACCCCCACCAGGAAGAGGAAAGGTGGGCAGGGTGAAGAATAGACTTGGAGCCTGAACTCCAAGGCCACAGTTGTCAAGATATCTTTTAAAACATAGCCCAAGCCAGACACGGTGGCACACGCTTGTAATCCCAGTACTTGGGAGCCTGAGACCGGAGGATCCAGGCTCACGGCCAGCCTCAGATACTTAGTGAGGACCTCCTCAACTTAGTGAGACCCTGTTTAAAAATAAAGAATAAAAAATAGGGTTGGGGTGTAACTCAGAAGTAGAATGCCCCTGGGTTCAATCCCCAGTTCCTCAAAAAAATAAAAATAAAATAAAGCACAGCCCAGGCTGAGACGGGAGGATCTCAGGTTCCAGGCCAGTCTCCACAACTTGCTGAGAGATTCTCAGCAATTTAGTGAGATCCTGTTTCAAATAAAAAATAAAATAGGTGTAGCTTGGAAGTAGAAAGCCCCTGGGTTCAATTCCTAGTACCACAAAAAACAAAAATTAAAACAAACAAAAAAAACCCCACAGCCCTCCAAAGCCAGCCTCACAACTTAGTGAGACCCTTAGCAACTTAGCAAGACCCTTTTTTAAAATAAAAAAGACTGGGGGTTTAGCTCAGAGGTAGAATGCTCCTGGGTTCAATCCCTAACACCAAACAACAACAACAAGAACAACAACAACAAACAAATAAACCACCCCAGAGCCATTAGTGGGACAGTAGAGGCTGTAGTCTCACCAGCAGGGGGCATAGCTCCCTTCTTCTAGACACTATATATCTATTAATGTAGCCCATGACAGTCCTTTTTGGCAGGCTATTTAATATGGTTGGCTCCCACAAAGCCTGCAGCCCCCCCCAAACACGGTCTGTTTTTTTTTCTTTTTTTGCGGTACTGGGGATTGAACCCAGGGGCATTCTACCTCCAAGCTACGCCCCCAGCCCTATATTTTATTCTTTATTTTGAAACAGGGTCTCACTAAATTGCAGAGGGCCTCACAAAGTAGCTGAGGCTGGCTGTGAACCTGCGATCCTCCTGTCTCAGCCTCCCAAGTACTGGGATTACAAGCGTGTGCCACCATGCCTGGCGCGGTCTGTTTTTCTTTTTTTTTATGCAGCTTGCCATTCTGAGTATGTGCAGTTGTTTCTGGGGCCCAGTGAGATGTCATTTCTGTTGCCGTGTGTACAAGCCACAGAGGGAACACTGATCGATAGAGGTAGCTGTTGGAGATGAGCGTCAGGCTCCCTGCCAAAACGAACAGTCCATGACCGTGTGAGCACCAACAGTTAGGAGAACTGTCATTGCCTGCTGGTAGACAGACTGGAAAATCAGAAGGCACAAGGACATGGACAGCCTGGAGGGTGGGTCGCCTGGAGTGACCGTTGGCCACTCCTGGAGCTCCTAGGGGCCGAGTCGGAGGGCACCTGTGTTCAGTGCTATTGTAGCAATTGCTCCATTCTGAAGGGAGAGTTATGTAGGCAGCACTGTGCCAGAGCTTTGCATGCTGTCTCATGCATGCTAGCTTCACCCCAACCCCATTATCACCCCCATCCAATAGATGAAAAAATCGAGGTCCAGCAAGGTTGTCATTTGCTTAAGGCCACCAACTGAGTGGCAGCAAGCAGTTCCATGACAAAAAGGAGATCTGTGACCCCAGGACCATGCTCTTAGCCACAGCACCACAAACAAGACAATTCAGGGGTGCTGGTTGTTCCTTTCCAAGCTTGGAAGAGGGTGGGCATCAGGTCTCTGGCCCAGCACCACTGGTCTCACACACCTGTCCCTGCAGCAAGACTGGCAGGCCATGGGACCATTCCTGTGGCCCTTGACACTGGACGGATCCCTTGTCTGGAGGATATGAACACAGTTGGACATGGGACCAAGGTCACGACTGGTTTGACAGAGGCGGGATTCGGGCTTTGGAGGACCCCCGTCCCCTCCAGCAGGGCGCTCTGACAGGGATGTTGGAGTCCTCTCATAGCTAGAAGGCAGGTCAATTTAAAAAACCTTACCCAGGCGCGTGCTCCTTACTAGGAAAAAGAAGAGCACGCACATCGGGCCATTTCTCCAGCCTGATCCGCAGTGGAGGGGAGTGCCCTGGTGGGAGCCTGCCATGGGGCTGGGCGGGGACCTGGAGGGCAGCATCTCCCCCTCGGGGTCCCCACCCACCCCAGCGAGCAAGCAGCCGGCAGGGCCTCGGCCAGGTGGGGCCACCTAGAGATGGGGCAGGTGAGCCTGCGGGCAACGGGACTTACTCGGGTAGCGATAGTAGAATTCGTTCTCCAGATCGCTGGAGAAGTTCCTGCGCTTCTTCTCCACCCCCCACTGGGAATCCGCCTCGAGGTCGTAGCGCACAAACACGCCGAAGAGAACCACCATGGCCACCTGCAGGAGCAGGCAGGTGAGCGGCAGCCGCCAGCGGAGGTTGGTGTTCCAGGCCATGCTGCGGCGATTCGCGCGCTCCGGCCGCCGAGGCTTATAGGACCCGGCAGGGGCGGGGCGGCCGCTGGGGCCCAGGAACAGCTGACCCGGCGGCCCGCCCGCGCGCAGCCCAACCGGCGAGGGCCCGCGGGCGCAGCGGGCTTGGTGCCCACCCCGGCGCCCCAGGCTCCTGCAGCAGGCTGGGGACAGCGCGCCCAGCCTCTGTGCATGCCGCTGATACCTGGTCTTTCCACTGTTTTGTTTTGTTTTGGTAGTACTGGGGATTGAATCAGTGGCATTCCACCTCTGAGCTACACCCCCATCCCTATTTTATTTTTTTATTTTAAAATAGGATCGTGCCGGGCGTGGTGGCACTTGTAATCCCCATACTTGGGAGGCTGAGACAGGAGGATCGCAGGTTTGAAGGCAGGCTCAGCCATTTAGCGAGGCTCTCAGCAACCTAGTGAGACTCTGTTTCCAAATAAGAAATAAAATCGGTCTGGGGGTGTAGCTCGAAGGTAGAATGCCTCTGAGTTCAATTCCCAGTACCAAAAAAAAAAAAATCTTGCTAAATTGCTGAGGCTGACCTCGAACTTGCAACCCTCCTGTCTTTTCACTTTTGTCCTGATGAACAAAGAAAGGGAAAGGGCTGTCCCATGGAGATCAGAATAAAGGAATTCCCAGACATGGATCATCATCATCATTATCATCTCTTTCTTTTTCAGATTACAAAATTCATACAGCAGCTACTTGGGAGGCAGAGGCAGGAGGATTGCAGGTTTGAGGCCAACCTGGACAACTTAGTGAGACCCTGTCTCAAAATAAAAAATAAAATGGGCTGGGGGTGTAGCTCAGTTGTGGAGCTCCCCTGAGTTCCATCCCCAGTACTGGGGGAAAAGAATCATACAGGACACATGAATGAAAAATGAGGAAAGTCTGAGAAACCGTCAGACTAGAACAGCCTTAGAGAAGGAAAATCCATGTGATGTGGTGCTCTGGATTGGATCCTGGAACAGAAAGGGGATGTTGATGGAGAAAAGCGAAGTCCAAATGAAGCTGGAAGCTCAGTTCGCAGCAGTGCACCCATGTTATTTCTTAGTCGGATAAATCTTCTGTGGTTGTGTAAAATGTTAACAACAGGGCAAAGTGCCCTGTTAACAGCAGGGCAAACTGTACTGCCTTGCCAACTGTTCTATACATCTACAATTATTCCAAAATATAAAACTTACACCCTGTTTCAGATTAAAAGATAAAAAGGGCTGGGGTGAATTCAGTGGTAGAATGCCCCTGGGTTCAATCCCCAGTACCACACACACAAAAATTATCTAATGGACTGGGAAGATATTCTGTGTGTGTGTGTGTGTGTGTGTGTGTGTGTGTGTGTGTGTGTATTTTTTACTGGGGATTGAACCCAGGGGCATTCTTCCTCCAAGCTACACTCCCAGCCCCTTTTTTATTTTTTATTTTGAAACAGGGTCTTGCTAGGTTTCTGAGAGTCTTGCTAAATTGCCTAGGCTGGCTTCGAACTGACGATACTCCTGTCTCAGCCTCCTAAATACTGGGATTACAGACATGTGCCACCATGCCCGGCTCAGGGAAGATATTCTTGATAAAATGTTTGATTGAAAAAAGCACATTACAAAATTGTATATATAGCATTATTTCAATTTTTACAATTATAAAAATACATAGAAATACATCAAAGCTTTAATAGTAATCAGTTTTGAGTGGTAGTATCACTCAGACTATTTTATTTAAAATTGTCATTTCCAGCCGGGTGTGGTGGCACATGCTTGTAATCCCAGTACTTGGAGGCAGAGACCGGAGGATCACAGGTTCACGGCCAGCCTCAGCTACTTAGTGAGGCCTTCTGCAACTTAGTGAGAACCTGTTTCAAAATAAAGAATAAAAAATAGGGCTGGGGGTGTAGCTTGGAGGTAGAATGCCCCTGGGTTCAATCCCCAGTACCAAAAAAAAAGAAAAAAAATTGTCATTTCCAAAATTATAATGATAAAGGTAAAATAAGCGAGATGCAATGACACACATCACATCTGTAATCCCAGTACTTGGGAGTCTGATGCAGGTGGATCGCAGGTTTGAGGACAACCTCAGCAACCTAGCGAGACCCTGTTTCAAAACAAAAAATAAAATAGGGCTGAGGGGGTAGCTTGGAGGTGGAATGCCTCTGGGTTCCATCCCTAGTACCATACACACACACACACACACACACACACACACACACACACACAAATCAAATACTGCTGGGGATGAAAAAAAAAGTCCTTGTCAGTTAGAATCACAGATTTGTAAAAGCCACTAATGCCATATGAAACACTTGAGGCTGGTCACCTAGTCAGGGTGCTTGAAACTTGAACATGGCTCCTCTGGGGGCCCCAGGATGTTCTACTCCCTCTGCAGAGAAATATCCTACATCAAGACACAGCTGGACACTGTAGGAGCATTACCAGTAATAGGGACCATTTATTAAGTGCCTGCTGTGGACAGATCCTCTTTCAATATATTTTTAAATTCTCAATGAAACATTTACAAGGTGGATACTGTAGCCGGGTCCTACAAATGAAAAAGCTGAGTTCTCAGACTGGTTCAGGGAAGTGCTACAGGTTCAAAGCTTGGGCAGCTGATTTCAAAGGCGGCCCTCACTCTGCATTACCATGCTGCTTGTCACCTCTGCCAGAGCTAGAAGGAAGCTTGGCTTTAGGCATGTGCATTCACTATGGGGGACAAATATCTAAGAACAGGGCGGTAGTCAGTGGACAGCAGAGAGATGAAGGGCTGGTGCGGATCTGCTGTTCCTGGGGTCCCTAGGCCTCAGGTTCCCTAGGGAAGGGCCGTTATGGGGGAGAAGAGACTGTGGGTGGCATGGTCCCTGAGACCTGAGCTGGGAGGGGAAGGCAGAAGACCTGCTCACCCGAAGGACAGGGAAGCAGGGATATCATGCTCATCTTAAGAACATAAGGCCAGTCCAGCAGGCCGCCCGCAGATGGGGCTCAAGTTGTGGCAGAGTGCCTGACTTCACAGGGTGAAGGGGGCTGGAGTTTGAGGGGCAGGGCAGACAGGATGGCAAGGAGGTGAGCGGTCTCTCTCCCTTGGTCCCCGTATCCACTCTCTCCAGCCCCAATCTCCACGTTATTCATTTACTCTTTCTGCCTAGCACTATTGCCCTTATTTATTTATCTGTCTAGGGTCTGTCTCCCTGTACTAGAATGTCAGCCCCTGAGCCAAGGACCCCTAGAAGAGAACCTGGCTCAAGATAGTTGCTTGTTAATTATTTTTCTGAATGAATGAATTCTTTCAGATCATTCAGTTAATCAAAGCACGTGCTGAGGATCCATGGCATACACAGTTCAGTATTAGGCCTCAATAGCTTTACAAAGATGCCCCCCACACCATACTATAGAAGAGGAGGCAAAACCAGTGGTTAAGGCAGAGCATTTTCTTATATAGCCAGGGTCTTACTAAGTTATTGAGGGTCTCCTAAGTTGCTGAGGCTGGCCTCGAACCTGCAATCCTCTTGTTTTAACCTCCCAAGTACTGGGATTATAGGCATGGGCCACCAAGCCAGGTTGGGAGAGGCGAACTTTCATCTAGGGTTTGCAGGGTGGGTAACAGGTAGAACTTTCCCCCTCTGCCCTCATGCACCCCTGCCAGATGATTCAAGTCCACCTCCCCACCCCCTTCCCTGGCCTAGTACTTCCTCAGGCTGGAATTCTGGGCTTAGCCGGGCGTGGTGGCGCACGTTTGTAATCCCAGTACTTGGGAGGCTGAGACCAGAGGATCAGGTTTGTGGCCAGCCTCAGCTACTTAGTAAGGCCCTCTGCAACTTAGTGAGACCCTGTTTCTAAATAAAGAATAAAAAATAGGGCTGGGGGTGTCGCTCGGAGGTAGAATGCTCCTAGGTTCAATCCCAGTACCGAAAAAAAAATGGAATTCTGGGCTTGTCTTTGAAATTAGGGTTCTAGATAGATACTGCTTGAGTCTATCAGGCCAGGTAGGGGTTTCCCTGAGGAACCATTGGCTTCCTGCTAAAAGATTCATATCTTCATGAGCAGGGATGATTGGTAGTGGGAAAGGATAATTCTCTCCACAGCCAGGGAGAGGCAGGGTGTGGCAGCCACATTGGCAGGTAGGGGAGGAAGTGTTGGGATTGGATTTCTTCCAGGTGGGGTTTCTGCACCTCAAGAGTGGCTGTGTCGGGGAGCAGTGCAGGATCAGCCTCTGCTGTCACCTTTCCCTCCACCCTTTCCTCTTGGCAGATTGCCACCAGCACTCTGGCATCTTCAGCCCTGGTCCCCAAGCAGGCTGAGGTTGTGACAAGAATACCAGGCCAGGAATCAGAAGTTCCTGAGGCTGGTCACAGTCCCACAAATTGATCAGAACTTACAGCCTCTCTGTGTCTCATCTCCTCTGCTCGCAAATGGGCACCTTTGTGTGTTCCCCGAACACCTCCCTGGTTTGCTGTGCTGCTCAAAGGAGACCATGAGACTCCAAGAGGCCAGAATGTGAGTCCTGGCCCTGTCACTTCCTGGCTGGGTAACCTTGGGCTAGCTGCTGAGCCTCTCTGGGCCTCTCTTTCCCCATCCGTACAATAAGCGTGGCAGCAGTGATGCTTTTTTTTTTTTTTTTTTGGTACTGGGGATAGAACCCACCAGGGGCATTCTACTTTTGAGCTACACCCCAAGCCCAATTTTATTTTTTATTTGGAAACAGGGTCTCGCTAAGTTGCTGAGGCTGGTTTTGAACCTGCAATCCTCCTTTCTCAGTTTCCCATGCACTGTGATTACAGGTGTACACCACCACACCCGGCTCATGTGATGCTTTTAACACAAAGCCTAGCTAGGTACTAGATAAAGCAGTAGCTCTAATTATGAGTTACTAGAAACAAAGGAGAAAACACTTTGCAAATTGAAATGTGTCACAGATGTACTTAGGGGTTACTTCTGTGATACAGAATGGCCTTCCCTTGGGTGCTCTCTGAAAAGTCTGCAAAGGCAGTCCCGGAGAGCCTTGCACGCCCTTCTAGAAACACAGGCCAGGGTGGGGCTGGGAAGAGTCACTCCATCCCTTCAGTCCCTCAAAACTATGCCAGGGCCGCCACCCGCACTCACAGCAAGGCTCCAGAGCAGGCGGCCTGTGCGGTGAGGGGAGAGGGCGCAGGCCTCTCTGAGACACTCTCTCCTCCATGACAATTTGTGCGATCAAAGAAACACTCATAGTGGGAAACTGTGTTTATTGAAATCAGAGAAAGACATAGCAGTCCTTTTGTGCTCTCCAGGCCCAAATCGCACACCCTGCATGTAATCACATGGAAGTGATGGACAAACTCAAATTGAGGGACAGTCTACAGAATACCTGGCCAGGATTCTTAAAAACTGTAGGTGTCATGGAAAACAACAGCAACAACAACTAAAAAAAAAAAAAGGAAGGAAGGAAACTGTTCTAGGTTAAAGAGATTGATCCTTGGTGGGCTCCTGGATCAAAAGAGAGCAAAACAAAAAGCTATAAAAATGCTCTTTTAAGGACTAGGGAAAAAGGAAATAAGAACAATATGTTCTTATTTATCATCGTGAGGTTTTTTGAGTATCAACATTGTTTTGTATTGTATATTCACAATGGCCAAAAGGTGAAAGCAACCTAAATATCTACTGACATTTGGATAAGTGAATGGATAAACAAAATGTAGCGTGTGTGTGTGTGTATGTGTACTGGAATATGACTCCTTAAAAATTAAGGAAATTCTGACATGTGATACAACACGGATAAACCTTGAAGACATAATGCTCAGTGAAATAAGCCTGTCACGAAAGGAAAAATACCATATGATTTCATTATATGAAGTATCTAGAGTAACCGAATTTGTGAAGATAGAAAGTAAAATGGTGGCTCCCAGGGGCCGAGGGGAGACGGGGAGTGATTGTTTGATGTATACAAAATCTGTTTTACAGCCAGGCATGGTGGTGCATGCTTGTAATCCCAGTATTTAGGAGGCTGAGACAAGAAGACTGCAGGGTTGAGGACAGTCTCAGCAATTTAGTGAGGCTCTCAGCAACCTAGTGAGACCCTGTTTCCAAATAAGAAATTAAATCGGGCTGGGGGTGTAGCTTGGAGGTAGAATGCTTCTGGGTTCAATCCCCTGTAGCAATAAATAAATAAATAAATAAATAAATACATAAATACATAAATACATAAATAAATCAATCTCTGTTTTACAAGACAAAAAGTTCTGGAGATGGATAGCGGTGACGCTTGCAGAACAATGTGCATCTACTCAATGCTACTTAAAGATGCACACTTCAAAGCCGGGCGTGGTAGCGCACACTTGTAATCCCAGTACTTGGGAGGCTGAGACAGGAGGATCGCGGGTTCACGGCCAGCCTCAGCTACTTAGTGAGACCCTGTTTCAAAATAAAGAATAATATATAGGGCTGGGAGTGTAGCTCAGAGGTAGAATGCCCCTGGATTCAATCCCCAGTACCAAAAAAAAAAATGTAAAAATGGTTAAAATGGCAAATTTTATGCTATGCATATTTTACCACAATTAAAACAAAGTAAAAAACAGCCCATTACAATTAAAAATAAAAAATTGAAAGGAAGAAACCTCTGGGAACATATACAAGGCACTGTTAAGATTAGAGGAGCCAGGGAATGCCGCAAGGAGCAGGTGGTAAGGAACAGAAGTGGAGCGGGGACTTTCACTGCACTCCTTTCAATATTTTTCAATGATTGTAGAGCCCATTCAAATGTTAAAAATATAATCAAAACCATTTTAAATAGTTCTTCCTAGTACTGAGCCAAAAAATCTTCACTACCACCATGTTAAGCAAGTTAAATTCATCCTCTAAGTGCCATCTTATTTATTTGTTTATTTTGGTACTTGGGATTGAACCCAGGGACATTCTACCTCCAAGCTACACCCCAAGTCCTATTTTATTTTTATTCTGAAACAAGGTCTCACTAGGTTGATGAGAGTCTCACTTGCTGAGGCTATCCTCGAACCTGCAATCCTCCTGCCTCAGCCTCCCAGTACTGGGATTACAAGCGTGCACCACCATGCCTGGCTAGTGCCAGTCTTTTAAAACAGTATTCTGCACCCTCTGAGCTGCCTCTTCAGCTATTAGTTCCTTTCTCTCAGCAATGTGGGCGCTAACTGCTGCAGGTGGGGTGACTCAGTCTTTGAGCATGTGTAGTTTAGGAATATCCAGCTGTCCCCCAAAGCACCCTATCTCCCCATTGGAGAACCTCTCACTGAGCAATCTTCATATTTCTCAAGATGGCCCCAATGACTTCTCCATCCCACATGCTGGTCAACTATATGACCTTACCATTTCTTCCAAGGACAGGCAAGGTCCATGGTATGTGATTTCTGAGACCAGGTCATAAAAAGCCATCCAGCTTTGGCCCAGCGCCCTTGAGATGCTTGCTCTGGGGGGAATTCAGCTGGAGGCTGTCCTGGGGAGAGGCACGTGTAGGTGGGCTGGTGGAAAGTCCCAGATGGAGCTCCAGTGTACGGCCAGCATTGGGCCTTCGGATGCTGATGCCCCATCCAACATCTGACTGTAACTGCAGGGACCTCCAGCAAAAACTGCTCAGGGAGGCTTTCCGCATTTCTGACCCAGGAAATCAGGAGCAAAAGTGTGATTGCTTTAAGCTGTTCCGTGTTGGGATCATCTGTTATGCAGCAATAGAAACTTTTATTCACTTCCTTTCTTATCTTGCCCCACAGAAAACTGTCTATTCTCAGCAACCAGAAAGAAAACAGGATAAAAGGCAAAGAAAGCTACATTTAGGAGTCCTGTCACAGCACAGATCCTCTTCATAAACACACCTTGTACCACCCTCAGGATCCTGTGGGCTAAGGACAATTATTTCCTTGTCAAAAGAGGATGACGGGGTTCAGAGGGGACAAGGCTGCAGTTAGTTGAGTGTCAGATGGCAGAGCTCTACTGGGGCAGAGCACCCAGAAGCAAGACTGAAGGGTTGAGAGCCAGGAAAGAAAGTTGAACTTAACAACATGGTCTTGGTAGAGTTAGGATTACCAGAGCTATGTGACATTATTATTATTATCGTTGTTGTTGTTGTTATTATTATTATTATTGTTGTTGTATGGTGCTAGAGATTGAACCCGGGGGCATTCTACCTCCAGGCTACACCCCCATCCCTTTTTAAATTTTTTATTTGGAAACAGGGTCTTGCTAAGTTGCTCAGAACCTCTTTAAATTGCTGAGGCTGCCTTCAAACCTGCAATCCTTCTGTTTTTAGCCTCCCAAGTACTGGGATTACAGGAATGTGCCACCACATTCAGCCATCATTTTATTTTATTTTATATATTTATTTTTTGGAACTGGGGATTGAACCCAGGAGCATTTTACCCCTGAGCTACACCTCCAACCCAATTTTAGTTTTTATTTTGAAACAGGGTCTTTCTAAGTTGCCGAGAATCTCCCTAAATTCCTGAGGCTGACCTCAAGCCTGAGAGTCTCCTGTCTCAGCCTCCCAAGCACTGGGATTACAGTTGGCTGGGATTACCACACCCAGCCAACATTCTTCAGAATTTTTGAACGAGGGGCCTCCTGTTTTCATATGTCCATGTTGCTTTATCCCACACATTAGTCAGGTGACAGGTGAAGGCCATTCTCCCTGAGGTAGAACTGAGGAACGAGAGTTTTCATAGAAACTTCCAGTGACAGAGTGTCCCAGAGGAAATTTCTGGTGCCTTCACGCTTGCAAATCACCTCCTTTAGTTCTCAAACAACCCGGTGAGGACCCGGGCCAGGCCCTCCAGGTGGTTAATGTTAACATGGAAATGGAAGTGTAGTAATCCCTTGGTGAGCCCCTCCATGAGTCAGGCACTTCATGCACATTTCCCCTAATCCTGCAAGATTGACATC
Source organism: Glis glis (assembly GCA_004027185.1). NCBI lineage: Eukaryota > Metazoa > Chordata > Mammalia > Rodentia > Gliridae > Glis > Glis glis. The sequence goes on along the minus strand of PVJS01007274.1, from coordinate 17,733 downwards.
ATTATCCCTTGTGACAGATGAAGAAAGAATCACAGGTGATTAAGTAATTTGTCCCAAAGGTCAAACAACTAGGAAGTGCAGGCTATAAGGGGGAGAGGAAGGGAGACAGGTAACAAGTCCCTGCTGGTGTAGAGCCCTGAGGCAGAGACTCAGAGACACGGAGAGGTGGCGGGGAGAGAACTAGTAGTACATGACAGGGTCTCTAGAGGACACCGAGTCCTCTGGATGAGACTATGGATGAGAAACTCAGGGATGACATCTCACATCCATTTACTCCTCGGCTAGGAGGGCTGTCTGATCTGACCCCTCAGTTCAGATAGGAGGCCACTGCCACCAGAGCGAAAAGGGAACACACCCAGGTCCCCAGCTTGTCAGCACTGGGCCAGACAAGAGCACCTGCCGCTGAGTCATGGGTGGTGCTCGCTCAGAGTCACCGTTCTGTGCTCTGGGCTGACATGGCCTCTCATGAGGGTTACCCTTCACACATATTATCCAACCAGAAGGAGAAGGGGCATCACTAATAATTACACCAGGACAAGTCTGGCATGGTGGCACACGCCTGTAATCCCAGTATTTGGGAGGCTGAGACAGGAGGATCACAGATTCGAGGCCAGCCTCAGCAACTTAGCAAGACACTGTTTCAAGATAAGAAATTTTTTAAAAGGGCTGGGGATGTAGTTCAGAGGTAGAATGCCCCTGGGTTCAATCCCCAGTACCCCCACCCCCATACATATAATTATACCAGGACAGTAGACATAAACAGGACTGCCCCAGGCAAATGGGACATAGAGTCACTCTAGGGTAACAGAGAGATGCCACCCACCTGCCCACCAGAAAGGCCTCTTTGTACCCTAATGGCCAAAGGGACCTGAGGACTCATCACCCTCCACACTTGATAAGGGGCCAGAGGACAAAGCAGCTCTGAAGGTCTGGCCTTCCCCAGGTCACCAGGGTGCCCAGAACTGGCTGCTCCATACCGGGCCTATGTCCCCATCCAGAACTGTGTATGCATAAACACAGGCCCCATTTGGACTGTCCCCCCTGATCTGAGGGCAGAGGTGCTGCCACATGTGGCAGAACTCCAGTTCCAGGTGCTTCTTGCTGGTGACACACTGAACCAAAGCCATCCTCACCCTAGAGCCGTGAACGGGGGTGGGGGGTCCTGTGGGTGGTCTCCCCTGGCCTGGTCATGGCAGAAATGTCTAGGATGTGAGAAACACACCCAGGGCCTCTGCTGTTCCTCCCCCTCCCCCACACCTCTGCTCTGAGTCCAGGAGCCATGGTGACCTCTTGCTTTTCCAGTGGGATGTTGGGATGTCCTCCTGCACAATGGGAGAGACTGCAAGGGAGGGGAAGAGTGCTTTGGGGACAGGGCAAGGCAGGTAGGTGCTGGGTGGACCCACAGATTGTGACCATATGGCCCTGACAGATCATACTTTCCATAGACACCCATATATACCCTTGTGGAGCCTCTTCCTGTCATGACTCTGGGCCTGGCCATGGGGTTCATTTGGGCCAATGGCACATTGGCAAGACAACACAATCACAAGGTTGAAAATCACGTGTGCAATTGTCCTCCAGGAACAATGCAGCCAAGTGAGCTGCCCAGGCTAGCCTGCCGGAGGCCCCGGCCCAGCCAACCACCCACACCAATGGCCAGACCTGGGAGTGAGACCACCTTAGCTCATCCAGTCCCACATGGTGACTGTGGCCACGTGAAAGAGCCAAAAGAACAGCCCAGCTGAGCCCAGTCCGCATTGCCAACCCATACCATGTAAGTATATGAAATGGTGGTTGCTTTAGGCCACTGAGTTTTAGGTGGTTCTTTACACAGCAATAGATAACCGATACACTTCAGTGTCTCTGTTAAGGCAGGGACTAGGTCTGTTGGTACCTTATACCCAGTGCTTTGAATTCATGAATGAATTAATCACCTGGATCTGATTCCTAAGGCCCACAAGTTTCTGCTCTACCACCCTGACAAGTTGCTCAGCCACTAGAGTGGGGTCAGGGGTAGAATCATCAGACTTGGGCCCGTCAGTGCTTCCAGTGCGCAGGGATGGGGTAAGGACGAGCGTGTGACCCAGGCTAATGCAGTCAGCCTGGCATGCAGGGTTTCACTGAGAATGGTGGGCAGGGAAGCGATTCTTCCCTGGAGCCTCCAGAAGGAGCACAGCCCTGCATACACCATGACAGTAGCCCAGTGAGGCTCTCTTCCAATGTCACCCCTCCAGAACTGGAAGGTAATAGGCTTGTGTTGTTTAAGCCACAGTGTGGCGATTTGTTAGAGCAGCCTTAGGTAACTGATTCAGGTCCCACCCCAGACCTACTGAGTTCAAGGCTGTGCAAAGGGGCCAGGGCCCTGCTCTTCCCGGCACCGGGAGGCTGCTGCAGGGTGGGAAGCGCTGATCTCGAACGGTGATCCTCAAGGCTTGATGCACATCAGGCTTGTCTGAGGAGCTACTAACAACCTCAAACACCCAAAAGTTCTATTTAATTGGTCTGGAGTAGGGCTGGGCCATCCTATTTTCAAAGTGCACTCACCAAATGGAAAGCCTGGGATCCCCCTGCCCATCCTCCCCGCTCTCTCTGCTTCACTTTCCTCTCCCCCAGACGCTGGCTCCTTCCCTTTCCCCTTGGCTCAGCAGTCAGTGGGTTTCTTCCTGAGGTGGCAGGGGAAGGGTTTGCCAAAATGTCAGACTAAAGCAAAAAGTTACATATATAGTACATAAACATATATAAAAATTTTTTATTAAAAAGATAAAATTTTAGCAGGTGTGGTGGTACACACCTGTAATCCCAGTACTTGGGAGACTGAGACAGGAGGATCACAGGTCCAAGGCCAGACTCAAGAACTTAGCAAGACCTGTAGCAACTTAGTGAGACCCTGTTTCAAAATGAAAAATAAAATAGGACTGGGGGGTATAGTACAGAGGTAGAATGCCCCTGGGTTCAATCCCTAGTAACACACACACACACACACACACACACACACACACACACACTAAATAAATCCTAATTAAAGAAAAATTTATATTTAATGCATAAAAATTATATATATATACCTGTCACAAATCTAACACTGGTTGTGGTGGTGGAAGACAGATTTGGTCACACTCTCTTAGAAGAGAAGGATCTTGGAGAGTGGCTGGTCCTGCCATACCCTCTCCAGTTGGGGAAACTGAGGCTGGGAAAGATGAAGTGACTGGTCCAAGGTTATAGGAGCAAAACCCAGAACCTGGTCCTTTGACCTCCCAGCTTCTCTCTGGCTCTGGTCTGTGTAGGGGAAAGCAGAGGACTCCAGGCAAGGATCTGGCTTTTTAAAAAGCAAAATAAAAACCCCTCCCCTCTCAGATTTCCAGGCTGGCAGAGGGACCTAGGCAGTAAGCAAGGCTGGAATGGCTGGAGGTGACCTTGAGCAGGGACCTGGTGGCCGGAGTGATTCTGATGGCCCAAGATAAGGTGGGACCTGCCCAGCAGAGGCAGCCAGCTGAGACTATCGCATCTAGAAAGTGCCTGCGGGCTCCCACCTGCCCTGGGCGGGGAAGAGGCATGGTCAGGCGGGCCAGGACCTGCTGAGAGCCCCCTCCCCGGTGTAGCCCCCAGGGAACTGGTGCCCCTCTTCACCTTCCCTACCCCTCTAAGACCCCCACAAAGCACCACCTGGGTGTAGTGGAAAGCAGAGGGCAAGGGCGGGAGGAGGACTGAACCAGTTGAGGAGTGACAAGCTTGGGGACTGGCATAGTGTGGAGTCCTGAAAAGCACAGTGGTGTTTGGACCCACCCAGAACCTGTCACTTTCAACTGTGGGACCTGGAGCAAGTCAAGGAGACTCTGGGCCGGTCCCCCCTCCGTAAAACAGGGATAATAATACCTGGTTCTGGTGAGGGGTCTGAGGAAAGACTTGGAACTACAGGGACATGTGGGGCTCAGGAAACATCAGGAAAAGGCAGGCAGCACGGCCAGGAGTTAATCACAGCGCCCTGCTAGCTGGCCTCCCCGTCCCCTCTTCTGGAACATGGGGTAGCGGGTGCACCTGCCAGGTAGGAGTGGGTTAAGAGAGGTGAACCGCACAGGACAGCACCCTGGTCCAGTAAGCACTCCAAACTGTCACCTTCACGCTGGCTGCTGATATTGCTGCTGCTCTTGTTCTGTCGCCTGGCACAGGGGTCTCTTGTCCCCCCTTGAGAACTCTAGACACAGCATGAACGCCTAGGAGGTTTTCATACCCACAGAAACGTTTAGAAAACCTGAGAAAAAGCCGGGCATGGTGGCGCATGCCTGTAATTCCAGTACTTGGGAGGCTGAAATAGGAGGATCGTAGGTTCAAAGCCAGCCTCAGCAATTTAGTGATGTTTTCAGCAACTTAGTGAGACATTGTTTACAAATAAAAAATAAAATAGGGCTGGGTGTATAGCTCAGAGGTAGAATGCCTCTGGGTTCAATCCCCAGTACCACAAAAAAGAAAAAGAAAACCTGAAGGAAAAAATATAGGCTTTAAAATGTGAAAGAAGACAGGTGCGGTGGTGCACACCTGTAATCAAATACTTGGGAAGCTAAGACAGGAGGATCACAGGTTCGAGACTAGCCTCAGCAACATTGCGAGCTTCTCAGCAACCTAGAGAGACCCTGTTTCAAAACAAAAAAGAAAAAGGGCTGGGGGTGTAGCTTGGAGGTAGAATGCTCCTGGGTTCAATCCCCAGTACCAGAAAAGAAAAATTACAAAATAAAAATGACTGTTTTTTTAAATGTCTGTTATTTCAACTGTATTAACTTATGCAGACATCTTTAATAACATTTGAAATCAATTACATGTTAAATTTTTCTCATTCTTCAAAAATTTAAATAAGTGATGATGTCAGAGGAATCACTACCATCATGACATAAGTAACTTGTAACCAAATAACATCAAGCACAAAAATATAAACTTTATCCTAGTAGATCATTGGGAGAGAGTTGAAAATGCAAAAATTTTAGATTTGTTTAAGGGATATATCTGAAGGGTCTGAAGGGCTTTTCTGTGTGTGTGTGTGTGTGTGTGTGTGTGTGTGTGTGTGTGGCACTGGGGATTGAACCCAGGGGCATTCTACCTCTGAGCTACACCCTCAGTCCTATTTTATTTTTATTTGGAAACAGGGACTCGCTAGGTTGATGAGAGTCTCACTACTCGCTGAGACTGTCCTTGAACCTTTGATCTCCCTGTCTCAGCCTCCCAAGTACTGGGATTACAGGTGTGTGCCACCACGCCTGGCTATATGAAGTTTAAGGAAATGAATGGGAACAATGTCCTCCAAATTCAGGATGGTAGTTAGCTTTGCAGCAGGGGTAGGGGTCAGAGAAGGGGCGCCAGATGTTTTGACCATCTGGATCCTAGGCTGGGTCCTAAACTGGGTCCTAACTGGGTGGTGAATCCCATAGGCTTTTATTATATTATTATTTTTGTGTGTGTGTGTGTGTGATACTGGGGATTGAACCCAGGGACATTCTACCACCTAGCTACACTTCCAGCCCTATTTTATTCTTTTATTTTGAAACAGGGTCTCGCTAGGTTGCTGAGAGTCTCGCTATCTCAGCCTCCCAAGTACTGGGATTATAAGTGTGCGCCACCACGCCCCGGCTATTATATTATTATTTGTCTCTTTTTCTATATATGAAAAAGTAGTAGCAAAATTTCAAAGTATGTCTGTGTAGTAAGAGGAAGAGAAAGAAATACCCCCAAATAATTGCAAATTATTTGATGGCAAATTTATATTTAATGTGAAATGGGGGTATTTTAATAAGTTCTATGTAAGGCAGGGCTTCCAATGTAGGCATCCCCAAAGCCCTGAATTTACCAAGGGTCCTCCAGGCCCTAAACCCCTCACCTGATGTTTTAGTGCATTTCAGCTGCTATAACAACTATGCCTGAGATCAGGTAGCTTTTAAACAACAGAAATTTATTTCTCATGGTTCTGGAGTCTGGGAAGTCCAAGATCAGAACGCTGGCTGATTCAGTGTTGGGTGAGAGCCCACTTCTTCCTAGATGGTGCCTTCTTGCTGTGCCCTCACAAGATAGAAGGGATGACCAAGCCTTCTAGGGCCTCTGTATTAAGGGCTCTAATCTCATTCACAAGGGTTCTGCCCCTGTGACCTAGTCACCTCCCAGGGGGCCACCTCCCCAAACCATCACACTGGGGTTAGGATTTCAACAAATGAATTTTGGCAGGACACAAACATTCAGATGCTCGCACCTGGGATCTGGTCCCCCTGCAGGAGCCTGAGGCAGTAGGAATGATCAACTGCCCACTACAGCAGGGAGTGATTTCTTTATTAAGCATACATCTGTCTATCAAGTACAGGTATGTGTATTTCCCCTATATGCTAAGAAGACAGTTCTAGAAGAGTAGGAGCCATGCATAAAATCATAGAGTCTGAACAGGCCTGTGGTCACTCCCATGACCATTTGTAAGGGGGTCCATCTGTGTGTGGCAGGGGGCTGGCTGTTGGCCTTGGGGCTGTCTCTCTCCACCCGGGAGAGGAAGCTTCTGCCAGACACCTGCCACCTGTGAAGAGATGCTGATGAGGCAGGCAAAGAGAAAGCGTGGAGGCTTCAGGCCAGGACTTGATGCACGGGGAGGCAGTAGCCTGTTTACTTGCAGTGTGTGCAAGACAGACACCCTGAAGGGTCATGGGGTCCCACCCAGCTTGTTGGGATTTCCCCGAGAGGGAAGGGATCTTAAGTGAAAAATCTGGAACTGGGTGTGGTGGCGCATGCCTGTAATAACAGTACGTGGGAGGCTGAGACAGGAAGATCACAGGTTTGAGGCCAGCCTCAGCAACTTAGTGAGGCCGTCAGCAACTTAGCGAGACCTTGTTTTTAAATTAGGAGTGGGAAGCCGGGCGTGGTGGTGCACGCTTGTAATCTCAGTACTTTGGGAGGCGGAGACCGGAGGATCCGGATTCGCGGCCAACCTCAGCGCGCATGTGCGCGCGCACGATCGCTTGATTGATCGATCGATCTCTCTCTCCTCTCTCTCTCTCCCTCTCTCTCTCTCTCTCTCTCTACCTAGTGAGGCCCTCCGCAACTTCGTGAGACCCGGTTTCAAAAATAAAGCATAAAAAAAAATACAGGGCTGGGGGCGTAGCGCGGAGGTAGAACGCCCCTGCGTTCAATCCCCGGTACCGCCAAAATAAATAAATAAATAAATAAATTAGGAGTGGGGGTGTAGCTTGGAGATAGAAAGCCCCTAGGTTCAACCCCCAGTACGAGAGAGAGAAAGAGAGAGAGAGAGAGAGAGAGAGAGAGGCACCAGAGAATTTGCTCTCTCTCTCTCTCCAGCACACAAGATCATAAAAATACATCATCTCTAAGCCAGGAAGAGAGCCTGCATCCAGAACTGAACTGGCTGCCACTTTGATCTTAGATTCTGGTCTCGAGAACTGTGAGAAATAAATTTCTGTTGTTTAAGCCACCCAGTCTGTGGTATTTTATTATGGTAACCTGAGCTAAGACAGGGACCCAGTTGCTTACCAGTGGCCAAGGATACTGATTAATATGAATGGCTTCTTTTTTGTGGACTGCTGTTCTGCCCAAACTGTTCAGGACTATGGAACAACCATAATAATACTACTAATAACAATTATATTTATAATCTGTAACTATTATTATTATTATTATTAGTCACACCCAAGCCAAAGCCACTTGCAACATTTACAAATTGAAAGCACAACAAAAGAAGTTCAGAACAATGGAGACACCCAAAACCTCATGTCCTCAATCCAAACATGTTCCATGAGAAGAACAGCAGTGCTACAACAGTCAGGTATCGTCCACCGATTGGCTGTACCTACTGGCGTGGCTGAGTCTGCATCCTTGTGGAGTGAACAGGTATATAAGCAATAAACTGGTCCCTGGTCCCTAAAGTTTAGTCAAGCCCCTTATAGCTGGGAATCAATGCAAAATTTGGGTTTGAATGCTCCTTCTAAGAAAAAAACTAAACGCTGAATAAAATAATAAACAAAAATATAATTTAAAAGGTGTCACTGAAAAAAAAAAGAAAATGTGTCATTGAACTAACACAAAACTAAGTCACAGACCTCAAAACTAAGGGTAAAGGAGCCCCAAAGGGAACTGGTACCCTGAGGGTTTCAGACCTTGTGCTTATACTTCGATGGCTACTCCAGGCAGGAGGATAGAAGATAAATCTTAGGGGCCATCCAGTGCAGTAATGTAGGTAAAAATGCATTCCTATATGCACACATAAATCTTACTGATATAAAGAAAGTGTTGCACACCATTTACAAATAATAATAAAATATACAATACTCATTTCAGTACCAGGGATTGAACCTGGGGGTGCTCTATCTCTGAGCATCCCTATAGAGATCACTATAGAGAACAAGCAAATTTGAAAAAGAGCCAATTCAGTGTTTACACATAAATAATAACTGAAATCAACAACGCAGTGGCTCATCTTGAGGATCCGTCAGCCAGTCAGGCTGATGCCACATGAAGCAGAGACCCACATCCTCACCGAGCCCCGCCCAGATGGAAGGCTCGTGAGCAAAGCAAGTGCTGGTTCTGCTGCTGGCCACTGAATGCTGAGGCAGTTTGCTATGAAGCATTAGGTAGCTCAAACACCGTCTGGAGTACTCACTTTTGTGTGTGTGTGTGGTACTGGGGATTGAACCCAGGGGCGTTCTACCTCCAACCTACACCCCTAGCCCTATTTTATTTTTATTTTGAAACACGGTCTCACTAAATTGCAGAGGGCCTCTCTAAGTAGCTGAGGCTGTCCTCAAACCTGCAATCCTCCTATCTCAGCCTCTCAAGTACTGGGATTACAAGCGACTCCAGGCAGTAGTTAGTGGTGATCGGGGCTCCTGGTGTGGTAGTTAGAATGAACTAGAATGTTAATTCTTTTTTTAAAATATAAATAAAAGAGGTCTAGTTGGCTCACAGTTTTGAATTTGGGAGGCTGAATGTTCAAGCAGCATGGCACTGACTCTGGCAAGGGCCTTGTGGTAGGAGCATCATGGGCAAGACAGGAAGCCAGAAGAGAATGTGCTAAATCTCCTCCTCCTCCTCCTCCTCCTCCTCCTCCTCCTCCTTTTTTTTGGTACTGGGGATGGCACCCAGAGGCATTTTACCTCCAAGCTACACCCCAAGCCCTCTAAAAAAAATTAAATATGTTTTGAAACAGGGTCTCACTAAGTTGCTGAGGCTGGCCTAGAACCTGCGATCCTCCTGTCTCAGTTCCCCAAGTAATAGGATTACAGGTGTGCACCATCACACATGACTTTTGTTTTGTTTTGAGATAAGGTCTCACTGTGTTGCCTAGGCTGGCCTTGAATTCTTAGGTTCAAGCCATCCTCTTGCCTCAGTCTTCTGAGTAGCTGGGACTATAGACATGTACCACTGTGTCTGCTTGCAGTTCCCTTCCTTCCTTCCTTCCTTCCTTCCTTCCTTCCTTCCTTCCTTCCTTCTTCCTTCCTTCTGTCTTCGTGTGTGTGTGTGTGTGTGTGTGTGTGTGTGTGTATGTGTGTATGTGTGTTAGTTACTGGGAATTGAACCCAGAGGCATTCTACCTTCAAGCTATACCCCAACCCTTTTTATTTTATTTTTTGGTTTGAAAACAAGGTCTCTCTAGGTTGCTGAGAGTCTCACTAATTGATGAGGCTGTCCTCCAACCTGTGATCCTCCTATCTCAGCCTACCAAGTACTGGGATTACAGGTGTGTGCTATTACTCCCAGCTGCTTGCAGTTTTCAATGGGTAAGTCTTGCACATCTTTTGTTAAATTTATTCTTAAATATTTTCTGGAGTTTTTTGTTATTATAAATTGGATTTTTAAAAATTAGTGTTTTAATTATTTGCTGCTAAAAATACAGGATGCTTCAAAATGTGTACATCATCTGTGCATAGGGATCAGTTAATCTTCTGTATCATTAGAGTTCTAGTTTATGTGCTGCCACGGGGACCTTATTTATGTGTGTGTGTGTGTGTGTGTGTGTGTGTGTGTGTGTGTGTGTGTGTGTGTTTGCAGTACTAAGGATTGAACCCAGGGGCATTCTACCTCTGAGCTACACCTCCATCCTTATTTTTTGTTCTTTATTTTGAAACAGGGTCTCACTAAGTTGTGGAGAGCCTCACTAAGTAGCTGAGGCTAACCACGAACCTGGATCCTCTGGTCTCAGCCTCCCAAGTACTGGGATTACAAGCGTGCGCCACCACGCCCGGCTCTTGTATGTGTTTTAGATAAAAATACAATATGATCCACCCCAGCAAATTTTTAAGTAAAGATACACTACAGGAAGGTAAGTCTCTTCTCTCCTAGGGCATCCTGTGCTCCTAACATACTGCCATGGACCACTATGTGGGACAACAGACACCATGGGACCTCTGCCTGGAGAACGCGCTCCCGGCTCAGTAACTCCCTGGCTCCCTCAGCCCAGACACCGTATTCTCCACTAATGCTGGGTGCAGGGCAGCACTAACGCCTCCTGGACATGGCCCAACATACTGGCTCAGGCCTCACACTCATTCCCAAGCATTGCTGGGGAGAGAGAATCCATCTCATGGACCCAGGGACAGCTAGAAAGGGTGAGAAGAGAGCACATCTGTCAAGCTTTTCAGAATCCATTTGTAATCCCAGGAAGAAGAGGAAAGACAGCGTCTCCTCCACTAGCTGGTTGGCCACAGCCTGCAGGTGCTCTGGGGTCATGGAACATGCTTTTCAAGCTAACCAGAACCAGTTTCGTTTTAATTATAGTACAATACACATAGCATAAAATTTACCCTTTTAACTTTTTTTTTCAGTACTGGGGATTGAACCCAGGGGCATTCTACCTCTGAGCTACACCCATAGCCCATAGCCCTATTTTATTTTTTAGTTTGAAACAGGGTCTCACTAAGTTGCTTAGGCTGTCCTCGGACCTGCAGTCCTCCTGTCTCAGCCTTCCAAGTACTAGGATTACAGGGGTGTGCCACCGTGCCCTGCTTAACCATTTTTTATTTATTTATTTATTTTTTTGGTGCTGGGAGTTGAACCCAGGGGCATTCTACCTCTGAGCTACACTCCCAGCCCTATTTTACTTCCTATTTTGAAACAGGGTCTCACTAAGTTGCAGAGGGCCTCACTAGGTAGCTGAGGCTGGCCACGAACCTGCGATCCTCCTGTCTCAGCCTCCCAAGTACTGGGATTACAAGTGTGTGCTACCATGCCCGGCTTCGGCTTAATCATTTTTAAGTGTACATTTCAGTTCAGTGCATTAAGTAATTAAGTACATTCACACCAACAACACTACCTAGCTCCAGAACTGCTTCATCATCTCATATTGCAATTTCAGCTTATGAACTATTTTTTTTATCTGATTCTATGTTTTTTTTCTTCTTCTTTCTTTCTTTCTTTTTTTTTTTTTTTTGAACTGGGGATTGAACTCTGGGATGTTTTTTCTCCAAGCTATACCCCGAGCCCTTTTTATTTTTTATTTTGAAACAGGGTCTCACTAAGTTGCTGAGGGTCTGACTAAATTGCTGAAACTAGCCTTGAACCTGTGATCCTCTTGTTTTAGCCTCCCAAGTACTGCGATTACAGGTGTGCACCACTGCACCGGGCTCAGACTCCATGCTTCGGAAGAATGAATTTAAAATGGATTCCCCAGCTGGGCGTGGTGGTGCACGCCAGCCTGTAAGCCCAGTACTTGGAAGGCTGAGACAGAAGGATCACAGGTTCAAGGACAGCCTCAGCAAGTAGTGAAACTCTCATCAACCAAGTGAGACCCTGTTTCAAAATAAAAATAAAATAGGGCTGGGGGTGTAGCTCGGAGGTAAAAACGCCCCCGGGTTCAATCCCCAGTACCACACACACACACAAAAAAAAGAAAACAAAAATGGATTCCCCAGCCCTCTGCTCCCAAAGCACGTGGCAGCCCTGGATTCAAAACAGGATAGAAATTGTCCCTCATGGCTCCTATTAGCTGGCCAGGCCTCACTGGATCTGCCGAGTTAGGGCCGTAAAACTGCAGGTCCACACTGCTGAAGGGGGTAGCATGGATTCCTAGTAAGCTCCAGCACCTGGGCCTCCAGACTCCCTTCAGCTTCTACTCTGGCCTTGGCTCCTTTAGGGAAGCTGCGATCCTCCCCCAAACTGTCTGGGATCTCCATTTTTTCCCACCCCTTCCCCCAGGACCGCTGAGCCTCTACAAGCCCCTCTAAGTCTAGTGAAGGGAATTTAAGCCCCTTCCTCCAAAACGAGGCTGTCCCCCATCCGGAGGAGGCTGAGGCTGGTGGTCACTGGGGTGAGGACCACCTGGTCCCGGCTGGCAGAAGCTGGTTCTTGGCAGCATGACCGGCGTCAGAGGAGACTGATCTTAGGAGGAGTCCCCGCTCTGCTTGGTGCCCCGGAGCTGCCCATCCGCTCTGATCCCATCTCCAAATGGACTCCCCTAGGCCGCCTCCCCAGGACACCTCCTTTTGTCCTTGAGTTCCCACATGAGGAACGGATCCAGTGTTCCACACCACTTCTTGGGGTTCTTGGGTTCAGCGCAGTCCTGATAAGGCAGGCCTGGGCCACGCCTCACTGCCTTCAGCCCCCACCTGCTCCCCTGGCCAGGAAAGGGAGGGCCAGTTTCACAGAGGTCTGGATCACACTGGCCCTTAGACATGGTTTTGCCCAGGAAGTACTGCTGGGGGCTGGGGCAGGGGGGCTGTGGAAGCGGACAGGGCCTCTGGCTTGCAGGGACATGCCTCACGTCACCCTCCACAGCATCTCTGACAGCAGCCCTGCCTCCTTCTCCCAGTAAGCACAGGGACCATTCAATCGCTTGTGTGATATTCAGCAACTTACTTAACCTTTTTGAACTGTAAAAATGGGGATTAAAAAAAAATACTACTTGGGAGTCTGAGATAGGAGGATTGCAGGTTTGAAGCCAACCTCAGCAATTTATCAAGACCCTGTTTCAAAATAAAAAATAGAGCTGGGCATGGTGGCACACGCTTGTAATCCCAGTACTTGGGAGGCTGAGACCAGAGGATCCGGATTCTCGGCCAGCCTCAGCTAATTAGTGAGGCCCTCTGCAACTTAGTGACATCCTGTTTCGAAATAAAGAATAAAAACTAGGGCTGGGGGCGTAGCCCAGAGGTAGAATGCCCTGGGTTCAATCCCCTGTACCGCAAAAAATAAATAAATAAATAAATAAAATAAAAATAAAAACAGAGCTGGGTGCAGTGGCGCATACCTGTAATCCCAGTGCTTGGGAGGCTGAGACAGGAGGATTGCAGGTTCGAGGACAGCCTCAGCACTTTAGCAAGACCCTGTTTCAAAATAAAAAGGGCTGGGGCTGGAGCTCGGAGGAAGGATGCCCCTGGGTTCCATCCTCAGTACCAAAAAAAAAAACCAACAAATAAAACAAACAAACAAACAAACAAAAAACAAAATAAAAAGGGCTGGGGGGCTGGGCGTGGTGGCGCACGCTTGTAATCCCAGTACTTTGGGAGGCGGAGACCGGAGGATCTGGGTTCGCGGCCAGCCTTAGCGCGCGCGCGCACGCGTTTTCTCTCTCTCTCCCTCCCTCCCTGTCTCTCTCTCTCTCTCTCTCTCTCTCTCTCTCTCTCCCTGTCTCTCTCTACTTAGTGAGGCCCTCCACAACTTCGTGAGACCCGGTTTCAAAATAAAGTATAAAAAAAAATAGGGCCGGGGGTGTAGCGCGGAGGTAGAACGTCCCTGCGTTCAATCCCCGGTACCGCAAAAAAAAAAAAAAAAGGGCTGGGGGTATAGCTCAAAGGAAGAATGCCCCCTGAGTTCAATTTCCATACCCCCAAAAATCCCAAAAACAAAAACCCAAAACCAAAACAATGAAAAATCAAAAACAAAAACACTTTACCCTGAAACGTTTGGGAGGATTAAATATGACTGCTCCTATGTGCCAGACACTCAGAAAGTGTTCAGTAAACATTATTTCCCTTTTTGCTTTCTTCTCTATAACAGCTTTACATACATTGCTCAGGCCAGACAAGCTGCAAGTTCCCAGAAGGATCAGGAAAGCCACTGTTGTCCCATGAGGCCCAGAAATACTGCCACAAATGGGTGGCCTCCCCCAGAGTCCACCACGGAGCCCACTGGAGTGCCAAGACCCTCTGCACAATAGATGCTTGGACATCGGCTGCTGTAGGGGAGAAACAGCGTCCCCAGAAGACCTGCCCTTGACCAGTCGGGACCCACCAAGGACACATATTCTTTGTATCTTTGCAGGTGAAACTTCTCAGACCTGAGACCTCCAGCCTCCCTGCCAACTGGAGCTGGAGTCATCTGGACACAGCTGCTGCTTTTCAAAGGAGGAGAAGGACATTTCTGTCCTTGTCACCCTCATATAGAAACCAAGGTCTTAGAGCGAGGTGAGTGTGGTCAGGTGCCTAGACTCCACCCAACCCAATTCAATTAGAATCTTTGGGAGTGGGGCCAGCTTTGGGCATTTTTTTTTTTTTTTGTCTCCAGGAGTTTCTAATGTGTAACCAGGGTTAAAAACTATTGGTCTAATCCAACCTCTTCATTGTTGAGATAATAACATATGCAGACCACATGCTGAGAAGGGCCCTGGGCTTGGTTGAATGCTCTGAGGTTGCCATTGTAACATTCTTAATTTTTCTCTTTTTCTTTTCTTTCTTTCTTTCTTTCTTTCTTTCTTTCTTTCTTTCTTTCTTTTTTTTTTTGTGTGTGTGTGATACTGGGGATTGAACCTATGGGCGCTACACCCTAGCCCCATTTTATTTTTTATTTTGAAACAGGGTCTCCCTAAGTTGCTAAGGGTCTCGCTAAGTTGCTGAGGCTGGCTTTGGACCTGTGATCCTCCTCTCTCAGCCTCCCAATTACTGGGATTACAGGCATACGCCACCATGCTGGGCTTGAAATTCTTATTTTTGGGGGGGAGGATTTGGGGATTGAACCCAGGGGCATTCTACCTCTGAGCTACACTCCCAGCCCTATTTTCTTCTTTATTTTGAAACAGAGTCTCACTAAGTTGTGGAGGGCCTCGCTAAGTGGCTGAGGCTGGCTGGAAACCTGTGATCCTCCTGTTTTAATCTCCCAAATTCTGAGATTACAAGTGTAGGCCATCAGGCTGGCTTTAAATTATTAATTTTTTTTTTTTGTGGTACTGAGGATTGAACTCAGGGACACTCTACCTCTGAGCCCAATTTTATTTTATTTTTTATTTTGAAACAGGGTCTCACTAAGTTGCAGAGGGCCTCAGAGGCTGATGAGGCTGTCTGAGAACCTGTGATCCTCCTATCTCAGCCTCCCAAGTACTGATATTACAAGTGTGTGCCACCACGCCCAGCTTGAAATTCTTAATTTTTAAACCAGTTACGTAGTTGTTTCTGGCCCCGGATCACACAGTTCTGAAAGGTACAGTGGATTATCACCCTATTAAAGAAGTGGGGACATGCTCAGGGCTTGGAAGCATGCTGGCTGTGGGGCAGGGAGGAGAGAGACACAGCTTTCTCAGCCCACGTCCACTGGCCTGCCCTTCACAGAGGACTGGACGTTCACTCCACCATGGGAAAGAGGCTGCTCTCACATCTCTTGGGAGAAGCAAGGAGGAATAGAGCAGAGACCAGAATCAGCCACGCCTGGGTCAGACCTCCAGCTCTCTCTTACTACTTGTGAGCAATCCCCTGAGCCCCCATTTCCTCATCTGTAGAGGAAGGAATCAATGTCTGCCTTGAAGAATTATTGTGAAGGGCGCCCAGCATCCTGGCTGTCCCACTGAAAACATGTGACTTCTCCCTTCATGGGGGACAGGAGAAAGCAACTCTCTTCAAAAGAGTGGGACCCACGTGTTCCAGGTGCAGTGTGACTGAACTCACGGCCCTTTTCTTCCCTGGCAGGCTCCTGCTTTCCCCACGGAATCTAAGGAAAGCAGTTCTGGGGAAAGGTTGAATTCTGGAGTGGGATGCAGGCAGGCTTCCCAGCTCCTAACGAAGGGCTGCTGCTGCTGCCCTCTGGTGGTAATTTATACTACCTGCATGAATTTCCAACTTTCTCTTGGGAAATACTTGATAACATTTTAAATTTGATTTAAAAAATAATTTATTGAACACATATTCTTCTAGACAGTAAGGATACAAAGGCAAGTAAAAAACAGTTCCCATCCTATAAGAATGAATAGTTTTTAAAGTGAGGCAAACTCTTACAGGGTGGGGGATTGTTTGAATATAGCCCAATGGGATAAGTTATAATAAAAATAATGGTTCCTGACTTCTGGTTCCAGGAAAAATGGTATTTATGCCTATTCCTCCCACTAAGTGAGGCTAAAAAGCCCCTAGGATAGTGTGTGTGTGTGTGTGTGTGTGTGTGTGTGTGTATACATAAATATAAGAAGATTCTTTTTGTGTGTGTGTGGTACTGGGGATGGAACCCAGAGACATTCTACCTCCGGGCTACACTCCAGCCCTATTTTTATTATTTTTTGTTTGGAAACAGGGTCTCACTAGGTTGATGAGAATCTCACAACTTGCTGAGGCTGTCCTCGAACCTGCGACCCTCCTGTCTCAGCCTCCCAAGCACTGGGATTACAAGTGTGCGCCACTACGCCTGGTTCAAGAAGATTCTTAAATGTTGAGAGAAGAAGCTGGCTGGGAACTTTGGAATCCAAGGAATTCCCTGGGTTCTGTTTTTGTCTTATTTATCCTGATTGAGTCCTGGAGAAGCTGGCAACCTATTATACCGGTAATACAGACAAAAAAAGCTCCAAGAAAAACATGCTTTCTCTAGACAAGGAACTAGGAAGGGGCAGACTAGCAAAACAGAAAACTATAATAACCACCCTAGTCCAGTCAAACTCCACAGAAAACATGGTGGAAAAGCTGAGTGGGGGCTGGACTTCTACCCGAGTGGAGAGCTGGGACTCTCATCTCCATCTTGCGGTCCTGAGGCCCAACCCCTGCAATGTTATGGAGGCCACTCAAGAGCCAGGATGTCCGCACCCGTCAGGACGTGGGGATACCCTTCTCTCCCTGATGGGGCAGAAGCAGAGGAGGCCTGGTGGAGAGCCAGCCTGGGTGGTTAGGAGGCCAATGTCAAGAGAGGCCAGGTGGGGCCAGGTGGATGTGGTGCAATATTTTTAAGTGCTGAAAGAAAAGGATGCCAACCCAGAATTCTATATCCAGCGAAAATATCCACCAAAAATAAGGGGAAAAATTAAGGCATTCTTAGGTGAAGGAAAGCTAAGAGAATTTGCTGCTGGTGGACCTACACTAAAAGAACCTCTGAAAGAGGTTTTAGAGACACAAAAATTATTTTTTAAAAAAGGAAAGGAGCCGGGCGTGGTGGCGCACGCTTGTAATCCCAGTACTTTGGGAGGCGGAGACCGGAGGATCCGGGTTCCTGGCCAGCCTCAGCTCACTCCCTCTCTCTCTCTCTCTCTCTCTACCTAGTGAGGCCCTCCACAACTTCGTGAGACCCGGTTTCAAAATAAAGTATAAAAAATAGGGCCAGGAGCCGGGCGTGGTGGTGCACGCTTGTAATCCCAGTACTTTGGGAGGCGGAGACCGGAGGATCCGTGTTCGCGGCCAGCCTCAGCTCTCTCTCTGTCTCTCCCTCTCTCTCTCTATCCTTAGTGAGGCCCTCCGCAACTTCGTGAGACCCGGTTTCAAAATAAAGTATAAAAAATAGGGCCGGGGGCGTAGCGCAGAGGTAGAACGTCCCTGCGTTCAATCCCCAGTTCCGCAAAAAAAAAAAAAAAAAAAAAAAAAAAGG
>PVJS01007273.1:46613-56933 GCA_004027185.1 Glis glis | reverse complement strand
GTTCGCGGCCAGCCTCAGCTCTCTCTTTCTCTCTCTCTCTCCCTGTCTCTCTCTCTCTCTACCTAGTGAGGCCCTCCGCAACTTCGTGAGACCTGGTTTCAAAATAAAGTATAAAAAATAGGGCCGGGGGCGTAGCGCGGAGGTAGAAAGCCCCTGCGTTCAATCCCTGGTACCGCAAAAAAAAAAAAAAAAAAAAAAAGAAGTGTTTAAAGTTTAATGAAGCAGATGTTGCAAGGCAGCACTGGAGTAATTTGTAAAGACAGTAGCCCTCCCCCTCCGGTCCTTGCATGTGTTACTGACCTAATACCTTAGGACAGGAGACTCCACTCAGCCTGAGGGCCAGGGTGAATTGCGTGCAGCCAGGTGTTAGCTGGGATTTGCTAAACCTAGTCCAGGACCTATTTAGAGTCCTTCTTCTAGTATGAGGTATTATTTGACGCCGAATTTCTGGGCCCTGAGAAAATTCAACTATGAGGAGGCTGCTAGACTCATTCAGTTTCTTGACCTGGATGAGCAAATATATTCAACTCATGAAAATATGCCAAGTTCTGCACGCACCCATACACTTTTGTTTGTTTTGCGGTACTGGGGATTGAACCCAGGGGCATTTTTACCTCCGAGCTACACCCCCAGCCCTATTTTTTATTCTTTATTTTGAAACAGGGTTTCACTAAGTTGCAGAGGGCCTCACTAAGTAGCTGAGGCTGGCTGTGAACCTGGATCCTCTGGTCTCAGCCTCCAAGTACTGGGATTACAAGTGTACGCCACCACGCCTGGCTTGTATATTTATTTTATGACTTAATAAATGATTAGGAAATGTAAAACCTTTTTAAGGTTATATTCCATTGTATGCATGTATATATCATTGAATTTATTTATTGCATGTATATACCATTGAATTTATTTATGCATGTATATGCCATTGAATTTATTTATGAATTTATTCCATTGATAGAACTCAGGTTGCTGTCCCCTTTGGCAGTGGTGAATACTGCTGCTATAAACATGGGTGTACAGATACCTCTTTAAGACCATGCTTTTCATTATTTGGGGTATATACCCAGAAGTGGAATTGGTAGATCATATGGGAATTCTGTTTAATTATTTGAGAAACCCTCATACTGGTTTTTGTTTTTGTTTTTGCGGAACTGGGGATTGAGTCCAGGGGCATTCTACCTCCAAGCTACACCCCTAGCCCTATTTTTTATTCTTTATTTTGAAACAGGGTCTCACTAAGTTGCAGAAAGCCTCACTAAGTAGCCGAGGCTGGCCGTGAACCCCGATCCTCTGGTCTCAGCCTCCCAAGTACTGGGATTACAAGCGTGCGCCACCATACCTGGCTCATCCTACTGTTTTCTATATAAGTTATACCACTTTAAATTTCCAACATGCACCAGGGTTTCAATTTTTCCACATCTTTGTCAACATTTGTTATTTTCTGGGTTTTTTTTTTTCCAGTGCCAGGGATTGAACCCAGGGGCGTTCTACCTCCGCGCTATACCCCCGGCCCTATTTTTTATACTTTATTTTGAAACCGGGTCTCACGAAGTTGCAGAGGGCCTCACTAAGTAGAGAGAGAGAGAGAGAGCGAGAGAGAGAGAGCTAAGGCTGGCCGCGAACCCGGATCCTCCGGTCTCTGCTTCCCGAAGTACTGGGATTACAAGCGTGCGCCACCACGCCCGGCTATTTTCTGTTTTTTTAATTGTAGTCACCCTAATGAGTTTGAGGTAATATACCATCGTGGTTTTGCTTTACATTTCTCTAATGATTAGTAATTTTCAGCTTCCTTTCTTGTGCTTATTGGTCATTTGTATATCTTCTTTGTCTTTTTTTGGTTTTTGTTTGGTTGGTTGGTTTTGGCACTGGGGATCGAACCCAAAAGCATTCTACCTCCAAGTACACCCCCAGCATGATTTTTTATTTCTTATTTGGAAATAGGATCTCACTGGGTTGCTAAGAGCCATGCTAAGTTGCCAAGGCTGGCGGTGAACCTGCGATCCTCCTGTCTCAGCCTCCCAAGTACTGGGATTACAAGCGTGCGCCACCACGCCCGGCTTTTTCATTTTATATAATACAATTTGTTTATTTTTTCCTTTGTTGCTTATGCCTTTTGTGTCATATTTAGGAAATTGTTGCCAATATCATAAAGCTTTTCAACCAATATTTCTAAAATTTTTATAGTTTTATCTCTTACATTATGTCTTTGGTGCATTTAAGTTAGTTTTTGAACATGGCATTAGATAAAAGTTGTTTCCACCATTTAGCTATTATGAATTAACCAGATATGAACATTTGTGTACAAGTTTTTGTGTGCATAGGTTTTCATTGCCATTTAGTATTTGCCCTATTTCTGCCCTGGGAGGTCAGGCTTTGGATTGTAGGGACGCGGGGAGCCTGCATTTTGTAGGTTACCTTGCTAGCTGGGTTAGTTAGATTTTTCAATGGACCTCAAAGGCTAGAGATTAAAAAGTAGGAAGAAGGTAGAAATGATTGTTTCTGGCTCTATCCATGACAGGTGACCACAAGTGATCACAGGCAGCCACAGGAGATTGTGGACTCCAGACACAGGTTTATAAACAACAAAAAAGGGTGTTGTCAGCTGCCTGCTTTCTGGGTGAAATTCCCTTCTTTTTCTCATTCAGTCCTTCCAACACCTCCATATCCAATTTCTAGAATGGATTTTCCTCTGCTTGAAATCCCTAGAATGGGTTCCGTTTCTGGCAAGACAGACTCACATATAATCCCTCCTTCAGTCTGACAGAAATGAATCAAAGCCTATCATTTATCATTTATCAGTAAACCATGAGAATGGCTGATGAAGCAAATTCAAATGCTCTCAACTGGTCTGTCTTTGGTTCCCTCCTTGGCGCTGGCCTGCCTTCCCTCTGAACTCCTAGAACCAGCATCTCTATTGCATCGACTGTTGGAGTCCCTGCTGACCACAGTGCAGTATTTGCCACGCATGTGACTCCCCATCTGCACTCCCACAGCAATTGGTCTCACATGTATTCAACTGTCCTCTCTCACTGGGCTTTGAGGACGGGCTTATAGAGTGTCATGGCACCTGTAGCAGAAATTCATAAGCAGAAATGAATTGCTCTACCAAGCTCTGGGTTCAAAAGTCCAGGTAAAGTACTTGGGAGGCTGAGACAGGAGGATTGCAGGTTTGAGAACAGCCTCAGCAGCGTAGCAAGACTCTCAGCCACCTAGCAAGACCCTGTTTCAAAAACAAAAAATAAAGCTGGGTATGATGGTGCATGCCTGTAATTCTAGTACTTGGGAGGCTGAGACTGAAGGATCATGGGTTCTCAACCAGCCTTAGCAACTTAGCGAGGCCCTCAGCAACTTAGTGAGTCCCTGCTTCAAAATAAAAAAAATAAAGCCAGGTGTGGTGGCACACGCTTGTAATCCCAGTACTTGGGAGCCTGAAACCGGAGGATCCGGTTCGCGGCCAGCCTCAGCTACTTAGAGAGGCCCTCCGCAACTTGGTGAGACCCTGTTTCAAAATAAAGAATAAAAAATAGGGCTGGGGGTGTAGCTCGGAGGTAGAATGCCCCTGGGTTCAATTTCCAGTACTGCAAAAAAAAACCAAAAAAAAAAAATGGGGGTGGGGGTGTAGCTCAGAGGTAGAAGGCCCCTGGGTTCAATCTCTAGTACCACAAAGCAAAAAGAGAGTCCTCTTTGCACACAATGTCTCCAGAATGAGGCCTAGGAGAGTGTTTGGGAAATAGGAACTGAAGGTAGGTGAGGCCTGCCCAGGAAGACCTGGATAGGACAGAGACAACAGGTAGCTCAGCTAAGGTGCCAGGGCACTTTAATGAGCCGGAGCACCTCTTCCTCCATCTCACCCCTCCCTCCCCACTCTTCCCCTTTAGTTCGGGGCAGGTCCAGCCTGCCCAAGGCTCTGGCTGTCTTCAGCAGCAGGTGTTAATCCTTCTGTCCCCTCAGCCGATCCAGCCGCCTCCGAAGATCTGGGGGAAGCTTGGCCCCTGCTGCCAGCAGCTCTCTTAGTCTCTGTTTGGGAGTCTTGGTGAGCAGGAAATTGCAGGGAACAGGACCCTCTTCAAAGGTGACACGGCAGCTCCGGGTCACAGAGTGGTAGCCTTCAGCACTGGCAGTCACCATATAGTCCCCTGGGGTCAGCAGCCGCCAGTAATCCCCGCCCCACGCTGAGGAGAGTGAAGGGCGAGGTGAGGGCCCAGTGATCCTCAGCCCCACTCCCACCCCCATCCCTGCCACACACACCTGTTGTCACGTCATGGTTAATCCCATCCACAGCAATGACAGCATCAGCAATCCCAAGCTCTGTGTCCTTGTCCCGCACGACTCCCGCAATGCCCACGCGCACCTGCGTGGGACAAGGTTATCAACACCCTTTCGCCTCTGCATGAGAACATGGCCTTCAGCTAACTTTCTGGCTCTGTTCCCCTGCAAACCTGATAAAGGTAGCATGTCTACTATGATCCTAGGTGACAAAATGGTAAAATTGTCCCGACTGACAAACTGTATCTGGGCTGGTAGGAACGCCCACCTTCCGGCCTCTCCAAGTTAGGTGGTCCTTGTTGACAGGCTTATCTTTTGTAGAACAGTTGGAAGCTATTCTAAGGGAGCCATCCCATGGAATAAGAATTCCTGAGGAATATATTTCTGTGCCAGGGCAGGTCCCACACCTACCCAATGTCTTCTGAGAAGAGTTCTCCTGAGGATAGGTCTGGGACAGCTCCAGGGACCACCCCCTAGACAAGTTGGGGTCTAGTCCCACAAAGTCTGACACCGCCCTGCTTGCAAACTGCACTTCCTGTCCTAGGTCCTTCCAAGACAATCTGATGCCAAGGGTGGCCCATGGCATCTGAGAATCTGATGGTAGTGGGACCTTAGAACCCCTGGTAGGCGCAGCAGCCTAGATGGAGAGCAGATTGGTCAGGCTGGGCGGGGACTCCGATCCCACCTGCTCCAGGTAGGTGAGAAGGGCATCTTTGTTGTTCTCCCACTCCTGGGGCAGTTCGCTCTCATGAGGGAACTTGTCACAGGACAGCTCCACGGTGACCTCAAAGCAGTTGGTATGGAGATAGCTGAAGTCATTCATGCCTAGGGGTACCACAGACACTGAGGCCTACGAGGGCAGGACGGGCGTCCCGCGCTCCTGGGGCCCTCCCCTGGGAGACACTTCAGGGTAGGAACTGCCAGGAGCACTACACATAACAGCAGACCGTCTTACAGGACAGGGGCTACAGGGATGGGGCTAACCCCACCCAGGCACATACTCCCGGGCACTGTGTGCCAATCAGCCCCGTTGATGATGTTGCCGTGCAAGGAGAAGTCCTGGCTGTGGCAGGTCCGGCGACTCGTGTCCTGCATGGCCCGATTGGTGCCGGCATAGACAGTGCTGAGCCAGCGAAAGACGGCATCATCCGCTGTGGGGGTGAGTTCACGGGCGGCCCATGGGGTCCGAGTCATGTCGAATGGGTAAGACACCACCAACTCGCCCCCGTGGAGGTTGGCGCTCAGCACAAAGGGGATCCGCTTCATCCACTCAATCACTGCCCGTGTTTCAGGAGCCACCTGGACAGGGGTGGGTCAGGAGGGACGGGACACAAAGGCAAGGGGCCCCCAGGTGGCCCTCCACCACAGTCCCTAGAATACTCACAGTAGCATTGGGCAGGGTGTAATAAGTAGGCAGTGGCAGGTGATGGTTGGGGACAGTGTGGGGCACCAACCCATCATCCTCTGCATCCCACAGTGGTGTGTTGAGGTCAGCAAAATTGTGGTTAAGGTCAATGCCCTGGTAGTTCCAGCGACCCTCTGCCCAGCCCACCAGCTCTGAACCCTGCCAGAAAAGGGGCTTGTTCAAGCCAAGCAGGCTCTGGGCACCAGGGCGAAAGGGACAGGGTGTCCTTATGCTGGGCGGCCTACCCGGCGGTAGGCGGTCTCATAGCCATCAGGGTTCATGGAGGGCAACAGGTGAATGCGCGTCTCGGAGAGCAGCCGGGTCACCCGTGGGTCCCCTCGCAGGTATTCATGGCACAAGAACTGCATCAGGAGCAGCAGCAACTCCCGCCCCAGGGCCTCATTCCCGTGCATGCCGGCCACGTAGCGTACCTCGGGCTCTCCTGAGAACACATGGGGCTCACAGCTGGCTCACACTCGCGGCCCACCCAGTGCCCACCTCTCCCCATGCCACCCGCCAGTACCCAGCTCGTGCTCCCCAGGCTGGTCTGACATTTCCATCACGTAAAGCTTCAGGCCCTGGTGGCTCTTCCCGATGCTGTAGATGCGGGTGATGTTGGGGCACTGTTCGTTCACCTCCTTCATCAGCTGGGGGGGCGGAGGACAGTGGGACATGAGGCATGGGAGGGTCACCCCGGGGGTCAGACCACATGTGGCCAGGAGAGGGCTTTCAAAGTCAGTGGTGGCCCACACGGCTGGGGGCAGCATGGCATGGTCCAGGAGGCAAGCAGCAGACCCAGAAGAAAAGGGCAGAGCAAGGAAGGCGCCATGACAAGGCGACTGGGGCAGCAGGAGAGAAGAGGAGACAGTGAGGGACAGGGGACGGGGAGGTTGGAAGCAGTCATCGCAAGTGAATATGGACCTGAGACGGGCAGACCCTCCTTCATAAGATCATAGGGGTTATATCTGACCTTCCTCATGGCCTTATAATTGTGATGCCGAAAGTCCAGCGGATCAGAGGATCCCCGTGCGTGGTCCTCGGGGAACAGGTCGTTAGGATCTGGTGGAGGTGAGTTCAAGGTATAGGGTGGGTCCACAGTGGAGGATGCTCTTGGCATCTAAGCCCTGCCCAGCCAGACTTTGCCTGCCCACCTGAGACAGGGCAGGCCAGAATCTCTGCCCGGAGGCATGATGAGCCTCCCTGGAGCCAGGTCTGGGGCAGCAGGCGGATGAAGCGGGCCACCTGGGGCTCTGGCAGGAGGTTCAGCACTGGGGTTTCTGGGTCCGAATTGGCAGGAAATACCTGTGGGCATGAAGTCCTTTGCTGGGGCTGCTTGAAACCCAGCCTGGCCCAAGATCCAAGGAAGAAGCTCAGACCTCCAAACTCACTAGCTAACCCTCCCTGGCGGGCTCAGCTAGAGACTTGCACTCTCCACTGAATATGCCCCCCCCCCCCGCCCACAGCTCCTGCCAAAGGGCAGCCCCAGGAAGCTGTTTTCTGGCTTGGCCATAGCTCATTAGACCAACATGGGCATGTACCTTGAGAACAGCCCATCCTAAAGTTGGCCAGTACCCCAAACTATAGCCTTGAGTAAAAGGGGTCTGTGAGCCAGGTGTGGTGGCACACGCTTGTAATCCCAGTACTTGGGAGGCTGAGATAGGAGGATTGCAGGTTCAAGGACAGCCTTAGCAAGTAGTGAGACTCTCATCAACCCCTCTAGCAAGACCCTGTTTCAAAATAAAAATAATAAAATAAGGCTGGGAGTGTAGCTCGGAGGTAGAATGCCCTTGGGTTCAGTCCCCAGTGCCACAAAAAATAAAATAAAATAATAAAAGGTGTCCATGAGAGGGAGAAGCCAGAGCAATCAGCAGGCGACAAGTGATACAAGAGGCTTGTGGATAGAAGGAAGAGGTTCCTCCCGGAGGCAGCATCCGCTTGATGGTGGAGTGGAGGCATCTGGGAGGATGTGGGCATATCCCAAAGCAGCCTGGCTCCCCTGGTACCTGCCATGGGTGGCATCCACACTGACCCCCCAAAAAAAAACCCATTCTCCTGGGATGCCTAAGTGGACATCTATTCCTTACCCTCTAAGGAGCTCCAGTGCCGCCAAGCACCCTACAGTGTGTTGGGTACCCAACTCCCAGCCCAGAGGGTCCTACTCTGGGACCACTCACCGCGTCCATCCCACTGCTGCGATTCTGACTCCCCCACCAGGTCCGACTGTCATTGCTGAACTGCACCTTGTATGATGTGACCCAGTCATACCTGGCAGGAAAGGTGAGATCCTCAGCGCCCCCGCTAGTCCCACCGCAGCCCTCCTGCGTCCACCCAGGACTTCCTGGCTGAGGGCTAGCCCACCTCACCTCCAGACAGAATTCCTGCCCTGCGTGACGATGCCCGAGAAGCGGGTGGGGCTCCTAGCATCCACCTGAAGCCATGGTTCCGTGTCCTGCTGCTCAGCACACCAGGCCCCATCATACAGGTCACCATCCTCCAGGCCTGACTACGGGGCACAAGACATGCGATCAGGCCCAGGTGGGCAGAATGGGTGGATTAGGACACAAAGGCAGAAGGGGAGAAGGCCCCAGGGATTCCCTTGCTTAACCCTCAGACCTGGGTTCTGAGCCAGGGCCGATTACCTGGATGTTGAGCCGTCCTCGGTGTGGTCCAAGTCCGAAGGACTGGCTGCTGGATGCCTCCAGCTGGCTATCTGAAACTCGCAGGGACTCCAGGCCCAAGGGGGGACAGCCTGGGGTAGAGACAGGACCACGGAGGGAGCAATCAGAGCAGGTGAGAAGCTGAGCCTAAGCGCGCTCCTGTGCTGGCCAGGCAGGCACATGTCGTCGCCAACGAGGCCAAGAGCTAGGCTGCTAAGTTCCCAGGAGCTGCGAGCCCAGGGCGGGCCCCTGCAGGGGAAGTACCTGGTTCTTGTTTCTCAGGGATGTTGAGGGTCCTTGCTGGGCTGGTGGTCACCAAAGGCTTGGCAGTCACGGTAGGACTGGGGCTGGCCACTTTCTTTCTCTTCTTCACAATGATCTTTTTCTTTTTGATGACTCGAATCCGGACTTGCTGTTCTGAAGTCCCTAGGGTTCAGGGAGGCACAGCACAGGGGAAAGGAAGAACGGCATGAAACCCGAGGCAGAAAGGTCGGCCAGCCCAGGCAAGCACGCAGGCCCTTGGCAGCTCCACTGAGTATCCAAGGCCTCAGCATGGCACTGAAGGTGGCACTCAGACCTTGACCAGCCCTTCCTGCCGCTTCCTTGGCGCCCCTTCTTCCTGACAACTATGTGGTTGGCCAGCCTCACCTGTGACCGGCCCTGTGGAAAGCTACACCCAGCCACTAGAAACTGCTTGGCTGTTCCAAAGAGTTGAGTTTGGTTCTTTACCTCCAGGTCTTGCACTAGCTGTCCCTCCACCCCACCCTACCCCACCCCCATAATACCACCTACTGCCTCTGAAGCCCAGAAGGCTCCTTCCTTAGCTCCAAACCAGGTCCATGGACTCCAGACTAGGTCCTCCTGGGCTGAGATGTCCTGTCCTCAAATCCATGTTTGCCTGACTGCCCAGGCTCACTCTCCAGCTATTGCATAGTACTGCTAGTTCCCTACACATCCACGCGCCACAGCTGCCTCCAGAACATGCTGCACATCTTGGTGTCTGGTGCCCCTGTGCCTTTGCACATACCAATTCCTCCTTAGAGGCCCTCTCTCCTCAGTTCCTCCTGACTCAGAGACACCTTCAGGACACAGTTCCACTTGCCTTCCTTCCTAGAAACCCCTGACGGCCACTCCCTTGCAATCCTCCTCCAGGGCCCCGCATCTGAG
Source organism: Glis glis (assembly GCA_004027185.1). Classification (NCBI taxonomy): domain Eukaryota; kingdom Metazoa; phylum Chordata; class Mammalia; order Rodentia; family Gliridae; genus Glis; species Glis glis. Next base: position 47,441 of record PVJS01007273.1, on the reverse strand, counting down.
ACTTGCAATCCTCCTCCAGGGCCCCGCATCTGAGAAGCTGGGAGGTCAAGCAGCAGCTTCTCCCAGGCTGGAGTCAGATCCCCTTCCTCCACTCAGCCTCAGCAAGGAGCCTCTCCCTCCCCTTTTTTTATTCCTCTCTCCAGCCCTGGCCCATAAAATCCCTCTTGTGGGCTTGCTTCCAGCCTTTTCCTCCCCCTGCCTTTGCACCTCTCTCCCCTCCTCCAGGCTCTGGCCTCAGTTTTGTTTTGTTTTGTGGGGAGGGGTGAACCCAGGGGGCGATCTTTCTCTAAGCTATACTCCAGCCCTATTTTATTTTTGGTGTGAACCTGGGATCCTCCAGTCTCAGCCTCCCATGGGATTACAGGCAAGCGCCACAGCGCCCAGCTGGCCTCAGTTTCTTCAACTACGACAGAGAAGGTTTGGGGCTGGAGCAGCCTGCATCCCACTGGCGCCGGTCCCAGGGCTGCTGACTAGGTCTGGCCTCGAATCGGGGCTGCTGAGTCAGCAGCCATCGCTCAGGGCAGGTTGTGTGTGTGTTGGTGTGCGTCTGTGTTGGTGTGAGTGTTGGGGAGGAGGCGCCACACTGCGGGAGAGTGGGGTCGGGTGCTCACCGTTAGCACTGCAGGTCAGCAGCCATGGCTCAGGGCAGGTTGTGTGTGTGTTGGTGTGTGTGTGTCTGTGTTGGTGTGAGTGTGTGTGTGTGTTGGGGAGGGGGCGCCACACCGCGGGAGAGTGGGGTCGGGTGCTCACCGTTAGCACCGCCATCGCGCAGGGCAGTGTGTGTGTGTGTGTGTGTGTGTGCGTGTGTGTGTGTGTGTGTGTCTGTGT
>PVJS01007273.1:22871-46513 GCA_004027185.1 Glis glis | reverse complement strand
TAGCCTTCGCGGGCGGCTGTGCAGCGCTGCTGCGCGGGACCGGGGTGGAGCCCGGGGCCTGGGTGGTCGCGGGCGGCGTCAAACCCAGCATCGCGGTGCTGGGCGCCCCCAGACCCAGGCCGACGGCAGGCGCGAGGGCAGCCAGGGCGAGCAGGAGACCCCACATGGCCGGCGCGGAGCTGGGCGCGGGGACCGCGGCGGGCGGTGGGTTCGCCTCTTCCTGGGGCGGCCGCCGAGCCCCCCGCCCCTTCCTGCCCGCCCTCCCCACGCCCCTCTGCAGTCTCCGCCCGCCCGCAGCCGGCTCGCTGGCTCCGACCTCGCGGGAGAGGGGAGCCCCCGCACCGCCGACCCCGGAGACCGCAGGGTGAGGCGGGCGGCCCGGGTCCCCGGCCCGTCGCCCCTGCCCTTCCCTCCCCGGCCGTCCCGGGCTAGCTAGCCCCACTCGTGCGCTCCCCTTTACAGTCTGCAAAGCCGTATAAGTCAGTCCTGCGACGTGCCTGTCCCACGGCAGCACCTACTTTGTGCCTTGCACGATGCCAAGTGCTTTACGCATGGTCTTTCAGTCAAACCGCATTTTACAAACTGGTAAACTGAGGCCCAAAGCGGCTGCTTGACTTGGTCACGCTAGCAAGGCTGAGAACTTTGAGGAAGAAACTACACTCCGAGAGGGAAATCCATCCAGAGCCCCCCTCCAGGGAGGGTGGGCCAGAACGGGGAGAGAGGATGGGGAAACTGAGGCGGAGCATAGAGCGCCAAGGGGAAGGGCTGGTCTTCCAAGAATCCTTCAGAAAGACAACCCAAGGGGCCCAACCAGAGGCGGAGCTTCCATCACCACCCCCACCCCCACCCCGGCCACGCCTCCCCTCTCTCCTCCTTTCCTCCCCTCCCCTACTCTTCGCTCACCCGGCTGCCACGTTCAGGGGTTACATAACCCGAGGAGAGGAGCCAGAGCGATACCCAGCGCGCTGGGGCCGGGGACGGTGGAGCCGTGGCTTGACGCGCCCCTGCCCTCCCCTCTCCATCTTCTTGTCCCCTTCCCCTGACTCTCTTCCGGGAATCCGCAGTCTTTGGTGTCTACTCGCAGGACTGCGCCGAGATCCTGGGATTCCAGAGCGCAGACCATTCCTATTCGCCCATGTAGGACCCCTTTAGATCCCCCACGCCTGGGTCACCTCCCAGAAGGAAGAAAAGGCTGTGCGCCTTTGGCCTGCACAGAGGTAGCCAGGAATCCTCTGGAATGCCGGAGGGGGGAGGGGACTTATCAAATATTTTTTTGCAGGACCACTGTCTATATAAACAATTTGAATCACTCCAAATCAGCGTGTCAGCACCATTCTGTCGCTCCAAGACACAGGATCCCTTGAAGGGAATAGCGCTGGTGCTCCAGAAACCGAGGCCCACCACAGGCAGGGACCACCGCAGGCGCCAGTCCTACACCGCCTCACGCCACCTGCTGCACCCCACGTGTGTGGGGAGAGGACTAGAGCCCCCAGAAGGGAGTAACTGACAGGGCCCATGCCACCAGGTCCCTCTGAGGTAGGATAGAAGAAATAAAGGAAGTAGGTAGACAGGAAGAAGGAAAATATAACTTTAGTATGAAAGCCTGGTGCTAAAGTTCCTCAGACTCCTCAAGCCAGTTGTCTTTCCCAGGCCTATCACTCCCAAATTCCTGAGAATTTCTAAATCTTAAAGTTGATCAAAATTTGCCATTACCTTGTGCACTGTTAATCCCCCAATGAACAGTTTAAGCAAGACAAACGTGATATCTTGAGAAACCTATAATTTAGGAGACTTTCTAGCATTATCTATTGATCAGATAATGGAGACCAAGATCAGCCTAAAGGTCCAGAAAATGACCAGGTAGGTCACCACGGGCCATCTCGTGATCGCCAGACTGATGTCATCCTCATATACCTCCTCATACCCACCCCTCACCAAGTTTCCTTTAAAAGTAAAGTCGTAGCCGGGTGTGGTGGTGCACACTTGTAATCCCAGTACTTGGGAAGCTGAGACAGGAGGATCGCAGGTTCGAAGCCAGCCTCAGCAACTTAGTGAGGCTCTCAGCAACTTAGCAAGACCCTGTTTCCAAATTAAAAAATAAAATAGGTCTTGGGATGTAGCTTGGAGGTAGAAGGTCCCTGGGTTCCATCTCCAGTACCCCACACACACACAGTCATAGCCAGGCATGGTGACACATGCTTGTAATCCCAGTACTTGGGAGGCTGAGACAGGAGGATGACAGGTTTATAGCCAGCCTCAGTAACTTAGTGAGGCCCTCTGCAACTTAGTGAGAACCTGTTTCAAAATAAAAGAATAAAATAGGGCTGGGGGTGTAGCTTGGAGGTAAGAATGCCCCTGGGTTCCATCCCCAGTACCACAAAAATAAATAAAATAAGAAAAGAAGAATCGCAAATCCCCCCCCCCAATGCCTCTCTCCCTCTTAAGGTGGCCCTCGTTCTCTCTTGAATGTGTATCCTTTACTTTCCTAAATAAACGTCTGTTCATGTCTCTGGCACATGCTGAAATTCTTCTGTCATGTAAGTCAAGGACCCTGCCAGTTAGTCCTGAGTTGAGTTCCCCTTTCTCTCAGGGGAACTCCTTGGATCCTTCTCAGAATCAACCCTTTTCCCTTGACACCTCGTTGGAGCACCCTGCCTAAACAGCACTGCCAGGTCCAGGGCACAGGAAAGAGGGACATTGAAAAATTCAGGGGACCCTCTCCAAAGCAGGGATTCCCTGGGTAGAGTGCTGGCGCATGGGCTATACTACAGACTGACACTTCCCAGCATCCCCGGGGCAAGAGGCCGCTATTGAGAGATGCTTGGTCCCCATCAACACCCAGTCTGGCAACTTTTCTATCTCTGGCCACCAACTCCATACAACTTTCCCAGAAAGGTATGAAAGGGAGGAGGGGGCACAAGAAATAGGACATTTCAGCATCTCGAGGTTCCCGCCCCTTCCTCCATCCCTTCCCCCATCCAGCAGCCAATCAGTCAACTTCTTCCTGACTTGAGTCCCCCGTGGGCTCACCTGCCTGACCCTACCCATGCCTTTCCCTGTCATCTGCCTCTGCAACTCCCCTGGCTCCTCGCCCTCCAGGTACGCTGGCATCCTGGCTGCTCCTCAGATGCAGCAGCCCCTCCAGCCCCGGACCTTTGCACTTGTTCACCAAGTTTCATCCCCATCATCCTTGTCATTTAGATTTCCTTCCATGTCACCTGCTCCCAAAGTCATCCCTGACCACTCTAACTAAGGTCACACAGTCTCTTGCCCTTTTGTTGTTACTGTTTTCCAAGGCATTCAGACTCACTATCTGAGAGTATGTGATGTTTAAATTGTTATGTGTTTACAGCAGGAAGGTCACTACCCCTCCAGAAAAGCCTTTGTACCCATATGTTTACACTGCCCCTCAGGGCCTAAACCTCAGGCTCTAGACCTTATCCCTAGTCACACTCAAAAAGTGTGTGTATGACAGATTCAAGGTTAATGGGGACCGACCAGGGCTGAAGGGAAGCTGACAACAATGTCAGGTTTTGCAAAAGAGATGACAGGCCATGAACTGAAAGAGCCACCCCAGGGGACTAAGGTAAGGAGCTGGCTCCCTCCTACCAGTCACAGGTGGGTTGGATCTGTGGGGTGCTGGTACCCCTTGTGGCCCCTGTACCATATTGCAACCCTCAGAGCTCCCGGATGCCCCTCTATTCCTCCTGAGCTCCGCATGTACCTTCTCACGTCCCTCTGCGCTCCCAGTTCAGCTGCTGCCTCTGGCCCCACCCTCTGGTTAATTTGTGCTTCAAAGGCACAAATTCCCAAAACAGGTGATGGCTCCAGGGGCTTAGTAGCTGATTTGCACCCAGTTACCACACAGCTGGAGCTGGGCAGAGGATCGTCTGTGGTCTCACTGGGACAAGTATGTATTGCAAAGCCCAACTCTGTAGGACTAGGTGGGGGCACCTGCCCAAAAGACATTTTAGTTTAATAACTAGGCACAGTGGCACATGCTTATAATCCCAGCTACTCAGGAGGCTGAGGCAGGAGGATCACAAGTTCAAATCTGGCCTGGGCAGCTTAGCAAGACCTTGTCTCAAAATAAAAAATAAAATGAAAAGGGCTTGGGATATAGCCGAGTACTCCTGGGTTTAATCCCCAGTACCAACAGAAAAGAAAGGAAGGAGAGAGAAAGGAAGGAGAGAAGGAAGGGAAGGAGGGAGGAAGGGAGGGAGAGAGGGAGGAAAGAAAGGAAGGAAAAAAAGGCAGAGATTTTAGTTTAAGGGATGGGCTGGAGCTAGACATGGTGGCAAATGCCTGTAATCCCAGTACTTGGGAGGCTGAGACAGGAGGATCGCAGGTTCGAGGCTAGCCTCAGTAACTTAGCAAGGCCCTTGCAACTTAGCAAGGCCCTGTTTCAAAACAAAAAATAAAATAGGGGTGGGGGTGTATCTCGGAGGTAGAATGCCCCTGGGTTCAATCCCCAGTACACACAGAGAGAGAGAGAGGAGGGAAGGAGAAGAAATGGGCTGGGACTTTGCTGCCAGCTCCCTGGTGTGCTAAGGTTGTTGGGAGTGGAGAGGACAGATGACTGGTGGCACCCATGTCTAAGTTCACACCCCACTTCTCCTGTTTCTTTTGTCTGAATATTCTTGGACAGTAGTTCCTTCTCTCTGAGACTCAGTTTCCTCGTCTGTAAATGGGAACCACATCTTCCTCCCAGGTTTGCTGCGACGATGAAGTAAGATAATATATGGTCCCAGGGGATCCCCAGATTAATCAGATGGGGAAATATTGGGAAAAGTTTTCAATTAGCAATAATCGCGCCTCGGATAAACCTCATTGGCTACGATACTGCCACTGCGCAAAGCTAAAGGTAGGGAAAATAGATTAACACAGTCCTCTTGTTCCCACATAAATAGGTGGAATAAAACAAATATCAAAGAAAAGAGAGGAGATGAGCCGGGCGTAGTGGCGCATGCCTGTAATCCCAGTACTTGGGAGGCTGAGACAGGAGGGTCACAGGTTCGAGGGCAGCCTCAGCAAGTAGTGAGACTCAGCTACCTCGCGTGACCCTGTTTCAAAACAAAAAATAAAATAGGGTTGGGGGTGTAGCTCAGAGGTAGAATGCCCCTGGGTTCAATCTCCAATACCACAAAAAAAAAAAAAAGAAAAAGAAAAGAAAGACTATGTGTTTGGCTGCAAAAATAACAAAGTAATGGAGTCTACTGCCTGATTGTGCCTCCTGGTCTCCTGACCCCGGTGCTAAGGCAGAGCTCATTCCCGCCAGGTGCTCTCCTTGTGATGTAGGTGAGCATTGATGGCGATTCCTTTGGCACCTGGATGCACAGGGTGCACCCCCACACACACACACCCATCTTCCCCTCCCCACTACCTCCCCCAGCTGTCTCTCTTTTATGCATCCGTGTCTTTGACAGCTGCATCCCTCACAGTGTGCTTCCGGACCAGCAGCATTGGCATCTCCTAGCAATTTGTTAGAATGCAAAATCTCTGTCCTGGACCCACGGAACCAGATTCTGCATTTTAACAAGATTCTCAGAGCATTTAACCCCAAGAGAGTCGTATGCACATTAAAGACTGAGAAGTACAGCCGGGCGTAGTGGCACACGCTTGTAATCCCAGTACTTTGGGAGGCGGAGACCGGAGGATCCAGGTTCGCGGCCAGCCTCAGCTCGCTCTCTCTCTCTCTCTCTCTCTCTCTCCTTAGTGAGGCCCTCTGCAACTTCGTGAGACCCGGTTTCAAAATAAAGCATAAAAAATAGGGCCGGGGGCATAGCGCGGAGGTAGAACGCCCCTGCGTTCAATCCCCAGTACCGCAAAAAAAAAAAAAAAAGACTGAGAAGTACTATATGGAGGTTTAGAGCACATTCATCTAAAATGCCTGAGATTCACAACTTTCTGAGTTTGATAGTGTTTGATGCTGTCACTGGAAATTTATCTTAAGCCACATAACCTCATATATCTACATAACATTAAGAAATTGATCTTTCATTTGGCAGGTTTTTTTCCTGGTCCCTATAGCATGACCCTATATTGTTTTTTTCTTTTGTTTTGTTTTTGTGTAATACTGAGAATTGAACCCAGGGACATTCTACCTCCAAGATACACCCCCAGTCCTTTTGTTTTTTATTAAATAGGGTCTCTCTAGGTTACTGAGAGTCTCACTATGTTGCTTAGGCTATCCTTGAACCTGTGATCCTCCTGTCTCAGGCTCCCAAGTACTTGGATTACAAGTGGGTACCACCATGCTCCTCTGTTTTTTATTTATTTATTTATTTATTTATTTATTTATTTATTTATTTTTGTGGTACTGGGGATTGAACCCAGGGGCATTCTACCTCTGAGCTACACCCCCAGCCCTATTTTTTATTCTGTATATTGAAATAGGGTCTCACTAAATTGCAGAGGGCCTCACTAAGTAGCTGAGGCTGGCCGTGAACCTAGATCCTCCAGTCTCAGCCTCTCAAGTACTGGGATTACAAGCATGTGCCACCATGCCTGGCCTGTTTTTTTTTTTTTAACTAAGTTATCTTTATCAAAATGTTACACATGGTTGTGTGTAGTGGTACACACCCATAATCCCAGTACTTGGGAATCTGGGACAGGAGGATCACAGGTTCAAGGCCAGCCTCAGCTATTTATTTATTTATTTTTATTTTTTGGTACTGGGGATTGAACCCACCTCAGCTCTTTTTTTTTGGGGGGGGTACTGGGGATTGAACCCAGGGGCATTCTACCTCCAAGCTACATCCCCATCCCTATTTTTTATTCTTCTTTTTTTTTTTTTGGTACTGAGGATTGAACCCGGGGGCGTTCTACCTCCGAGCTACATCCCCAGCCCTATTTTTATTCTTTATTTTTGAAACAGGGTCTCACTAAGTTGCGGAGGGCCTCACTAAGTAGCTGAGGCTGGCCGTGAACCTGCGATCCTCCTGTCTCAGCCTCCCAAGTACTGGGACTACAGATGTGTACCACCACATTTGGCCCAGCCTCAGCAATTTAGCAAGGCCCTCAGCAGATTAGTGAGACCCTATTTCAAAATAAAATAGGGCTTGGGGTGAGGCTCAGAGGTAGAATGCCCTGGGGTTCAACCCCCAGCCCCCAAAACAAACAACTACACACAAATTTTCTTTTTTTTTTTTTTGCGGTACTGGGGATTGAACCCAGGGGCATTCTACCTCTGAGCTACACCCCCAGCCCTATTTTTTAGTCTTTATTTGGAAACCAGGTCTCATGAAATTGTGGAGGGCCTCACTAAGTAGCTGAGGCTGGCCGCGAACCCGGATCCTCTGGTCTCAGCCTCCCAAGTACTGAGATTACAAGCTTGCGCCACCACCCAAGTACTGAGATTACAAGCGTGTGCCACCACGCCCGGCTACACACAAATTTTCAAGGAAAATCACACTTAGGTTTGTAATAGAAGACTCTTCTCTATGCCTCTCCATTCCCAAATAATAACTTTGAATTCGTTTCGGTTTCTTTTTGTATTTATCTCTATGTTTCTATTGATTTTTTATTTTTCCATTTAGCTGCTACCTGTAGATTTCCTGCTATGGAATTCAGGATTTAGTTTCCCTATCTACTTCCTTTCGCACACACATATCCAGATACACTCTCATTCATATCTCCTCCTTCCATCTTCCCAATAAAGCTAAACCACCATTTGGAGTCAATATTCAGTGCTTTTTTTATGGCCGTGTTAATATTATGTTCAACTTTTTGTGCTCCCTGGAATTAATTATCATTCGCTTGGTTTTCCAATTACTAATTCAATCCCACAGTTTACAATAAAACTGAATATTTATTCTGAGTATATCTAGGTGCAGCTCATCTTGATTTCATTTTCCTCTGAAGACATCCCTCCTCGAGCACCTGTCTTCTGACTCCAGGCTAGGTTGGTTGCTTCCTTCACCAGAGGTAAGGGACACATCCCAGGTCTTTCTTATCATCATGTGTTTAGTCTCATAGTCTTTAGAGCTACACCCCCAGCCCTACTTTTTTTATTCTTTATTTTGAAACAGGGTCTCACTAAGTTGCCCAGGGCCTCACTAAGTAGCTGAGGCTGGCCGCGAACCCAGATCCTCCGGTCTCAGCCTCCCAAGTACTGGGATTACAAGCGTGCGCCACCACACCTGACTCCGATGTTGGTATTTTAAAGTTTGATGCTATTCTGGCTTCTGGTCCCATGCATGTGATGTTTTTTATAGGAAGCTCTTTGTAGGAAGCCCCTGTGATTTGAATTCCATTATGTGCTATGAATTGGCAGACCATATAGTCTAAAGACTCACATCCTTCAGTTCTGAAAGGTTTTTTGATTTTTGAAAAATTCCACCTTCTTTTTCTCTACTTTTCTAAAAGTACCATTATTCAAATATTGATCTCCAATTTTATGGACTTTTTCTCTTTTCTTAATGGGCTTCAGTTATTATTCTACTTTCTGGAAGATTTCCTACACAATTCCTCAGGAGTTTGTTTTATCATTAATAAATTCCATTGATAAGCCGAGTGTGGTGGTACTGGGGGTGTAGCTGAGAGGTAGAATGCCCCTGGGTTCAATCTCCAGTACCATAAAGTTAATTAATTTTACCTGTGTGTGTGTGCGTGTGCGTGTGCATGTGCGTGTGCGTGTGTGTGTGTGTGAGAGAGAGAGAGAGAGCGCCAGAGAGAGAGAGAGAGACAGAGACACTAGGATTTGAACCCAAGGGCATTCTACCTCTGAGACAGACTCCCAGCCCTATTTTATTTTTTATTTTGAAACAGGGTCTCACTAAGTTGTGGAGGGCCTCGCTAAATTGCTGAGGCTGGCTGCAAACCTGCAATCCTCCTGTCTCAGCCTCCCAAGTACTGGGATTACAAGCGTGCACCATCATGCCCAGCTTTACCAATGGAATTTACTGAGCATAGCCCAGATACATTTCTATTATGTGGGTGGCATCCAGAAATCAAAGACTTGCCAACCCCTACCTTCTTATCTTTCCTTTTCTCAAATTATGTTTTCACGCCGGGTGTGGTGGCGCATGCTTGTAATCCCAGTACTTTGGGAGGCGGAGACCGGAGGATCCCGGTTCGCGGCCAGCCTCAGCGCGCATGCACGTGCGCGCAATCGATCAATGATCGATCTATCTCTCTCCTCTCTCTCTCTCCCTCTCTCTCTCTCTCTCTGTGTGTGTGTCTCTCTCTCTCTCTCTCTCTCTCTCTCTCTACCTAGTAAGGCCCTCCGCAACTTCGTGAGACCCGGTTTCAAAAATAAAGCATAAAAAAATAGGGCCCGGGGTGTAGCGCGGAGGTAGAGCGCCCCTGCGTCTAATCCCCGGTACCGCAAAAAAAAAAAAAAAATTATGTTTTCACCATGTTTCAGTGAGTCAGGGCTATTTTAGTGAATCCCACTTCTGACACCAGTGCTTCTCAGGGGTCCCTAAGACCACCCTCAGGTTCAGTGTTTCACTACAAGAATTCGTAGAACTCAACAAAGTGATCATACTCATGGTTACAGTTTGTTGCATAGAAAGAATGCAGATTATAATCAGCAATGGAAAAAGGTACATAGGGTAGGGTGCAGAAAACATCAGGCACAAACTTCTAGTCATCTGGAAATGGAATCATGTGAACAGTACTTAATTCGCCCAGCATGATGTATGACAACATGCAGAGTATTGCCAAAAAGGAAGGTTCACTGAGGCCTTGATGTCCCATCTTTTCATTAGGGGTCAGTTATGTAGATATAGTTGACTATCCATGTGACTGAACTTAATCTGTCCCTTCCAGAGGCCAAGGTGATACTGCATGGTCCAGGGTCCCCAGTATAAATCACATTGTTGGCATAGATTATCTGATGTAGTCCATGACCCCCATGTAAACAAAGACAGTTTCACTGGGCAAGATATTCCAAGGGCTTAGAGGTTAGTTCCCAGGAGCCCAGCAAGGGCCAAACCATTCTTTAGAATGAGCAGGATTTAGACATTCCAGACTTGCTGAGTTAATCCTTTACTGCATAATACCCACTGCCATGTACTGCTGGTTCTCCACTGAGTTCCTTTTACCAACTAGCACTACTGCATCTACTGTTGTGTTTGCTGCTCGTAGGTCATAGCTGTCTGCTCTCATCCCGACAGGTGCCCTCAGCTGTGCCTCACCCAGAAGGTTACATTTCTCTAGCCACCACCTTCCTCTCTGCTTTCCCCTTGGAGGAGACACAGCCAATGACTGACTGACACACAGGTACATGATGAGACCAACTCAATGGTGCAATTCACATTCCAGAGCTACCTGGAGGGTCAGGCTGAGGCTAGATTCCAGCTAAGACTACATGCTAGCTTAGATCTTTTCCCTGCCCTGTCCTGCTTCCCTTCCCCCACTTCCCTAAAAGTTTTCCTTCTTCATAAATCATGTGTACAAGACTCCTCTCACACTCTACTTTTAGGAATTATGACCCAGCATCAGGCGTAATGCCTGGCACATAGGAAGTACTTAATAAATGATCATTGAGCCGGGCGTGGTGGCGCACGCTTGTAATCCTAGTACTTGGGAGGTGGAGACCGGAGGATCCAGGTTCGCGGCCAGCCTCAGCTACTTAGTGAGGCCCTCCGCAACTTCGTGAGACCCGGTTTCAAAATAAAGTATAGAAAATAGGGCCTAGGGCCGGGGGTGTAGCTCGGAGGTAGAACGCCCCTGGATTCCATCCTGGTACTGCAAAAATAAATAAATAAATAAATAAATAAATAAATAATCACTGAAAGAAAAATAAATCTGAATAAATAAAAAATGGAACTCTCCTATAAATGTATGCAGAGCACCTGGCCCACGGTAAATCTTTAAGGAGCATTAGTCACCCACTATTTCCTAACCCCTTGCAGTATGTAGTCAACTCAAATTGGTAGAATCATGACAACATGACCCTCAGTTTTGTATGTCCAGGAAAGTAATCTTATGGATGCACCCAGAGTTGATCTGAATCAGGGGACTGGTAATCTTAAACCTTAATGCCAATTTGCTTATTTACAAAAACAATTGGAATTTATGGGGGGAAAAAAGCTAGGATCTTCTATTCTACTCTATCCCCTTCTAGACAAATCTATATCAAAAGCCCAGTTACTGGATAAGCAAGAAGAGCCAAAGAAAGGACAATCAGTAGGCAGGCATGGTGGTGCACGCTTATAATCCCAGTACTTGGGAAGCTGAGACAGGAGGATCGCAGGCTCAAGACCAGCCTCAGCAATTTAGCAAAACTCTCAGCAACCTAGTGAGACTCTGTTTCACATCAAAAAATAAAAAGGACTGGGTGTGTAGCTTGGAAGTAAAATGCCCCTGGGTTCAATCCTCAGTACCGCTAAAAAAAGGATTATCAGTTAATAGTCCCAAGGGCTAGTGGTCTATGGTCTCTCAAGCCTGTCACCACCAAAGATGTCAAGGCTGCTGGGCCTGAGTCTTCTCACAGGATCTGCTGGAGGCAACCTGATTCTTATTCTGTTTCCTCTTCTTCTAGGGACTGTTTAGCCACTGTCTCTTTTCCCTATTCCCATCAGTTTTCCTTCAAAGTATGATATGGGAGCCGGGCGTGGTGGCGCACGCTTGTAATCCCAGTACTTTGGGAGGCGGAGACCGGAGGATCCGGGTTCGTAGCCAGCCTCAGCTCGCTCGCTCGCGAGCGCTCTCTCTCTCTCTCTCTCTCTCTCTCTTTCTCTCTCTCTCTACCTAGTGAGGCCCTCTGCAACTTCGTGAGACCCGGTTTCAAAATAAAGCATAAAAAAATAGGGCCGGGGGTGTAGCGCGGAGGTAGAACGCCCCTGCGTTCAATCCCCGGTACTGCAAAAACAAAACAAAACAAAACAAAACAAAACAAAAACAAACAAACAAACAAAAAAAAAACAAAGTATGATATGGGGACAAAGATTATTTTTTCCTTCTCCTCCTCCTCCTCCTCCTCCTCTTCCTCTTCCTCTTCCTCTTCCTCTTCCTCCTCCTTTTCTCTCTCTCTCTCTCTCTCTCTCTCTCTCTTTCTCTCATGGTACTAGGGATTGAACCCTAGGGTGTTCTACCTCTAAGCTATACCTCAGCCCTATTTTTAGGGTCTTGCTAAGTTGCTGAGAGTCTTGCTAAGTTGCCAAGGCTGGCCTTGAACCTGAGATCCTCCTATTCTCCAAGTACTGGAATTACAGGCGGGTACCACTGCCTGGCTTGAGTTCTCTTAATTATGACTCATTTCTACTGGCTTGAGTTCTCTTAATTATGACTCATTTCTACTCTTCCCTCTCCAGTCACTACAAGGGAGATGTGCTGGAATCTCTGTAGCCACCACCCATTTATAGATTATCAGTGAAGATAGGTTTCTCTTCCGTGTAACCAGTCCTTCATTATGTGTTTATTCTCCTTTATTTTATTTTTGTTGTTTTGTTTTTTGTACTGGGGATCGAACTCAGGGCATTGTGCTTGCAAGGCAAGCGCTTTACCACTGAGCTACATCCCAGCTCTGTTTTCCTTAATTTAATTCTTAGAAGGTAACCTTAAAGCCGGGCATGATGGCACACGCTTGTAATACCAGTACTTGGGAGGCTGAGACAGGAGGATTGCAGGTTCGCAGCCAGCCTCAGCAACTTAGTGAGACCCTGTTTCAAAATAAAGAATAAAAAATAAGACTGAGGTGTAGCTCGGAGGTAGAATGCCCCTGGGTTCAATCCCCAGTACCGCAAAAAAAAAGGTAACCTTAATCTCCCCCTCCCCATTTAGCAGGTCACGTGGGAACCCTGCCCCAGCGAGCCTCAGGTTGCATCCTGGCAGATCCCATTTCTACATTCCAGGGCTGCAGTTCTGAAAAATGCCCCCCTGCCACGGGCGCACAGCATCACCCCACTATCAGGGACAAGAGTTGGGGACAGAGAGATGGAATGACCTGTCCCCAGAAAAATGGCTCTGACTTGCGGGAAGAAGAAAGCAGCCCTCCTCCCCTTGGACAGCTGCCCAAGTAGTAACGAAATCAGAATGTCTTCCTGACAGCCCAGAGCCCCATGGGAGGGCCCTCGGGCAGAGTCAGCAAAGGGCGAGTCTTAGTTCTCAGAAACCGCTCACTTGCTGGCTAAGCTCCACCTAGGTCACCGGGCCTGTGAGCCAGACCCGCTGTAGACCCGCCCTCCCGGGGCCCTACCTAGCAACAGGTCACAATGTCCCCGCTGTCCAGTCCCACAATGGCTGACCGAAGTGGGAGGAGGTGAGGAGGGTTTGGTGGGTGGGTGGGTGAGTGGGGAGGAGCCCAATTCCCCACTCCCTGAGCTCACCTTGAGGGTCTGCCAGCCCCCTCCCCGCTGCCATCCCGCTCCTCCCTTTCAGCACTAGCTCTTCTCGCCTCCACCTCCCTCCATGACCCAGCTCGGCTTCCCCAGGCCCAAAGCCCGTGCAGACCTCTCGCTCCCCCCCAGGGGCCTGGGCGCTGGAGAGGGGTCGGGCAGGCCAGCGCATCCACGTGTTCCCCCCTGGGACCCTAGCCGGGCCCAGCTCCTGGACAGCATCCTAGGGCTGGTGGCCCTAGGGCTGACGACTCGCGCGGTCTTTTCCACGGCTGGCCCAGCCCTGCTGCTGCTGCTGCTACTGGTCAGCTTCCTCACCTTCGACCTGCTCCATAGGTAAGCAGGCAGCAGCCTGGCAGGCGGGCATTGTGAGCCGATGGGCAAGCGGCCAACTTCCCTAAGCTCAGCTGCCACCCTGTCTCTCCACAGGCCTGTGGGTCCCACCCTGCCACAGCACAGACTTCTCACAAGAGGCCAGAGTCAGGGGGCCGGTGAGGGTCCAGGACAGCAGGTGGCTCCCCTCCTCCCAACGGGGACCAGCCCAGCACCACTCAGCCCCCAGGATGCACTGCTCCTACTGCTCCTGAGCCTGGGGCTGCTCCTGGGAGCCCGCGGCATGCCCTTGGCCTTGCTGGGCCTGGCTTTCTGTCTCCATCCTTGGGCCTGAGGACCCTCCAAAAAAACGCTGGCCATCCTGCTTCCTCGGGCCGCCTTTCTTACATCCCAGGCTGGGCATGGTAGAGAATACACCTTTATTCTTAGCCTGAACTTCAGAGGACCTCTGGATCAATAATATGGACAGTGGATAGCCAGGTCTGAGTCTTGGGGCAGCAAGAGAAGGAGGATATGAGGCAGGGAGCCCAGGGTAGGATGTGGCAGCTATCTCAGGGCCTTCAGGTTGGGGGCAGCCATTTGGCCTCCTCTGTGGTTCTAGAAAATAAGGGTCCAAAGAGAAAGGCTTACAAAAAAGTAGGGTGGGGCTGGTGTCTGCCATCAGGGATAGAGCAGGGATTAGGGGTTCCCACAAGAAAGCATGAGAAACTTCCTCTGCAGGGCTGGCCTGGAGAGTCCATGGAGAGGGACTCAGATGGGCCTCACACGCAGTGGCTCCACTCTTGGCTGGACCCCACCCCAGCCCGGGTCACAATGGGGCTCCTCTGGGGTGGGTGGGTGTGGGCGAGAGTAGGGACTCGGATCTGGCTGCTAGGCCGTCCTGAGCACAGGAGGAAGCAACATGACTTAGGTGGCTCCCTCAAAGGTAAGTCCTGGACCCCTGCTCAAAGCCCTACCTTGCCCACGCTGATGCCCCCCCAAGCCCTGCACCCCCACCTCCCCGGAGGTCCCAGGCACCTCCGGCTGCAGCTGGCCTGGCCCTTCCACAGGTGCACCAGCTGTGATGCAGCAGCCGCGAGTGGAGACGGATACCATCGGGGCCGGCGAGGGGCCGCAGCGGGCGGTGCCCTGGTCGGCCTGGGTCACCCGGCAGGACTGGGTGCGCTGGTGGGTGTGCCATGTGCCCCAGAGTTGGGCCCTGTGGTGGGCCACGTCGGGTTGGCGGCAGCCACTGCAGCGCGTGATGTGGGGCCTGGAGGGGGTGCTCTACCTGCTGCTGGCACTCATTCTGTGCCACGCGCTCTTCACCACCGGCTCCCACCTGCTGAGCTCCCTGTGGCCCGTGGTGGCCGCCGCGTGGCGCCACCTGCTGCCGGCTGTCCTGCTGCTGGTGCTCAGCGCCCTGCCCGCCCTGCTCTTCACGGCCTCCTTCCTGCTGCTCTTCTCCACACTGCTGAGCCTCGTGGGCCTCCTCACCTCCATGACTCACCCAGGCTATGCTCAGGACTTGGGCCAATAGAAGGGCAACCCCATCCCGCTGCCTGTGTCTGTTGGGCCCTGACCTCGCACCTGAGCCCAGGGGGAGGGGAGGGCAGTGGGATCTCAGCAGGGCCCAGACTCCCAGCCCAGAGTACAAGCCGAGGCCTGCATGGTGACACCGGAGCCAGCAGGTAGACTGGCCCGATCTCTGGCACCTTCCTCACGCTGCTGCTGCAGGTACCTGGTGTAAGGAGCCAGAGGCTCTGAGGAGACAGGACAGACGGCCTATCCAGGGCAGTGCTTGGCCACGCCCCTGAGAGCATCCGTGTGGATGTGGGGATGCACTGGGGCTCCCCAGACAACTGGCCATACCTGTTTGTCACAACTGCTCAGGTGTCTCAGCTTCAGACTTGCTGAGTTTGTAGCTGGGTACTCCTGGACTTGCCACCCTCCCACAGATCCCTTCTTCCCACTTCCAGTAGGACCACAGCATCTAGAAAGGGCCCCACGGACAGAAATCTAGCTGGGAGAGGGTTAGCCAGAAGCCCCAGACCTCAGCTCAGCCACCTCCCAGGCATCCCTCCTTCCTACACTTTCTACTTCCTGCCTCTGTCCACGCCACCAAGTCTGGGAGCGAGGCCAACCGGGGTAGTGATCTTTACTGTTGAACCCAGGTCTTATGTAGGCTAAGCACACACTCTCTCACCAAGCTACACCCCCAGTCCCTACCTACTCATTCTGTAAGAGTCTGTTACAGAAAAACAAATCCCACTTGGGCCACCTACACGATGTGTGGCCTTGGCCTATTCATTCTTTGGAGTCTCGGTGTTAAGTGGGTCCCATCCCTGTCACAGGGTTGTTGTCAATAGGCAAGACCTATTTGCAAAGTACTTTGTAGAGGCCAAAACTGTTAAGATGTTGTTTTGAGCGCTAAGAACATTCTGTAGGCTCAGAAGGTCTTTTGACTCAGAGATAGATGAAAGAGCAGGAAGCCTCCCCGGGCTTTCAGAAAAATGCCTGTCATGCATAAAAGCTTGGCCCTAAAATGGGAAGCAGAGGATAGATGGTGTGGACAAGATTTAAGTGGTTGTGTGCCGTGAAATCTCAAAATGAGCAGATGTTGAACTCTCGTGATTGTGAAATGCTTCGGGCTGGGCCTCGGGGCCAAGAGATGCTTCCACAGCTGTGTGAGTGGGGAGAACATAGCTCAGACATTTCCAAAACCAGCCTGGCCAGCTGCTCGCAGCCCCGAAGGGCTTTGGAAGGGGCAACCCTTCATGCCCTGGATTCAGATCATTCGCTGACCCCTCCAAACGAAACATCAAGTGATCGGTTATTACCAAGTGAAGCCATGATAGACAATTTACCCACAGCTAGGACCCACCCAACTGACCCTCCCCAACTCCTGCCCAGTCCTGGCTTCTACTTTATATCTAGCCCTAAAAATCTTTCTCCCGAAGCTCTAGATCCATGACCCTAGACCCCCTCCCCGTGACTTAAATACTCAGGCTCTGGGGACCAACCCCTAGAACCCTGGTTCATTTTGTCCAAATCTACTAGCTGTAGTTTCACGCATGCCACTGTTTAGACACCTTCAGCTTCAGTGCCTGAAACCCAGAGACCAATCCTACCTTCCTGTTTCTTTGTAGTTCTCCCTAAAATATGTCCTGGTAGCAAGAGCCAGGTGGGACATGGAAGTGGTTTAGCTTGGCGTGGTGCACTTGCCGGGGCTAGGTCTGAATCCCAGCATTGTCATGTCTAGCTCCACGGCCTTGGTGGAAATTGCTAAGACTTCCTGAACTTCATTTTTCTCATGGGTAAGACAATGGCAAGGACTCCTGTCTTGGGGTTCCTGTGGGGCTCCTGACATGCAGTTAAAGTGCCCGGATCAGCTCATAGCACCACAGATTTTAGCTAAATGATGACTCTCCCACTTTAGAGATGAGTCAGCCTCAGGGTAGCTACCTGCCAGAGAGGGTCGAACCATTTGAGTCCCAGCCCATCCTAACAGGTTACTAAAAGGAAAGACCACAGGGGCTGAAAGAAATACAAAATCCTAACTGAAGTCCCCATGGCTTCCCCTGTTCTCAAAAGCCCCTATCGGAGACCGAGCCCAGGCCTAGGGTGGTCATGAGTCAACCCAGTCTAGATGTCTGGTGGGCTGTCTTCAGGGTGCTGTGTGCTGCAGATGGAGACTACGATGCCTGGTCTGGACCCATCATTGACTTAGTGCATCGCCCTGGAGACTTAGGGCCATTCCAATCAAAGGAGATTGGGGCCCAGACCAGATACATTGGGGGTAGGATGTGGACAGGAGCAAGGAGAAGGTCCTCTCTTCCCCTCATAAACATATACCTTCCACTCTCCTGCCCTGCTGGTATAGAATACGGTGGCCTAGCCAAACTGGAAAACAGATGGATAGTACTTAACAAATTTGACCAAAATTTGCCCTATGATTCAGCAACCCCTTTATTTATTTATTTTTTTTTTTGCGGTACCAGGGATTGAACCCAGGGGCGTTCTACCTCCGTGCTACACCCCTGGCCCTATTTTTTTTATACTTTATTTTGAAACTGGGTCTCACAAAGTTGTGGAGGGCCTCACTAAGAGGAGAGAGAGAGAGAGAGACGGAGAGAGAGAGAGCGAGAGAGCTGAGGCTGGCCACGAACCTGGATCCTCCAGTCTCTGCCTCCCCAAGTACTGGGATTATAAGCATGCGCCACCACGCCCGGCCATATTAATGTTTGAAAAATGCTACATACTGTATAAGGGGATATGTTTGAGGATATTACTGCACTATTGGTGGGGCAGGGAGACGGAAAGGGTAAAGCATGGCAGATGAGCACCAAGGACAGGAGGCAGCAGCTAGAATGGGCAGAAGCTACATGGATCAGTCTTAAAACCTTAGCAATTGCCAGGTGTGGTGGTGTACGCCTGTAATCCCAGTACTTGGGAGGCTGAGACAGGAGGATCTCAGGTTCGTGACCAGCTAGCCAAAGCAACTTAGACTGTCTGCAACCTAGTAAGACCCTGTTTCAAAACAAAAAATATTTTTTAAAAAGGGAGGGGGGCTGGGGGTATAGCTCAGAGGTAGAATGCCTCTGGGTTCAATCCACAGTAACACACACACACACACACACAACCTTAGCAATCAGTGAAAAGATAAGAAAGGATACAATTCTTTTTGCACAAATTCAAAATACATGCCCGTAAAACAAGACTCCCCCCAAAAAAAACCACATAAAAACAAAAGATACAGAAGGGCATGGACAACTAGGGGCAGGCAAATGGGGGTGGGGTATAGAGATTAAAAGCAATAAAGTCAAGACACCTTGCAGAGAAGAAAAATATGTCAACACAATTCCTGAGATTCCTTTTAATATGAACAAAGGCACCCACTTAAGAGTTAAGGGCTTAAAACTGCAAGCCTGGGGAGAATGGACACACTGGACTGAAGGAGTTCTAAGCCTTTCTGGTTTGGGCCTAGGAAGAACTGTCCCACTGGCCTGAGCGACCTGGGCGGCTATCTTTGCCTGCCCTCCCCCCCTCACCCCGCAGGCTGCTCTGATGGGGGCCACCAGCTGCTGGGGTTGGAGTGGGGTGAGGATCCAGCAACCGTCAGGGCCCTGCTGGCTAGAAAAATAATCCGGTCAGGCAAGGACACAAGCAACTGTGAGCGTCAGCCGCGAGGGACCCTGCATCTAAGCAGAGCGGGGATCCACAGCACACGCACACCTGTCCTGGGGCTACCTAGGGGCAGCGGCGCCAGGTAGGACCTCCCTCCACCCAAGGGAGGCAGCAAGGAGGAGCCACCAGGACGCGACAGGGCCTAGAGGGCGGTGTCAGGCGGTGCATGCTGCTGGGTGGGTGGGGGTACCCCTTGAGATGGAGCGTCAGTGGCTACCCTGGGGTTGGGGGTCCCTGGAAGGAGGAAGGGGTGCAGCTCTGGGGGAGCTTCCAGTGCCGGAAGGGGGCGCGCTCCCCAGATGCTTAGGTGCAGAAAAATGCCGGGGACGAGGTTGCGCCTGAGCGAAGCCCGGAGTGGGATGCGCGGCTCGTCTGACCCAGCAGTCAGCGACCACAGGGGAGGTGAGGACGCAGGGTCATCCAGGAGCGGGTGGCGGCCTGCGCAGCGCGGGAAGGGGCCGCCGCCCGCGCGGTGTGCGTGTGCGGGAGATCGTGGAGGTGGCGGGAGCGCCGGGTCAGAGCGGCTGCGCTGAGGCTGGGGGAAGGTGGCGGGGACACCCGAGGCCGGCCGCGGGCTGCGGGCGGGCACCCGGCGCACAGCGCGCTTCCCCGGGCTCAGGTGCGCGGACGAGGGGCCACAGGGGGGCTGTTGGATGTTGACCGTGGGGCAGACGCGGCGGCGCGAGGGCCTGAGGCTGGGAAGGAAACCCCCGACCCAGCGCAGGATTGGAGGGCCGCGGGCGCCTTCCCAGGAAAGGTGCTCGCAGTCTCGGAGCGTCCGCGTCCCGGGAATCGAAGCGAGCGGACCCGGTGGCCGACCTCAAGGGCGCCCCCTGGCGGAAATCTCCGGCTCTGGCCGTGCAAGGCCGGGCTTGCTGGCGTAGAGGGAGGCTGCTCCCACAGGCGTGGACACCCCACTTGGGACAGGGAGCAGGGAAAGGCATCTCGGGCCCACGGTCATCACAGGAGCAGCTTCTTCGTGGCCTCATCCCTTTCCCCGACTCTCCAGCTTGGGTTCCCCAGCAGAGAGACGCAGAGGCCTGGAAGGCCGAGCTCGTGAAGAACCCGGTGAAGGAAGACACCAACGTGGCCCGCTTGCTTGACTGTGGCCCTGCCTCCTGGCCCAGTCCTGTCTGACATGATCCCATTCCTCCTGGGGTAAAGGGCTGTCTATTGTGAAGTTGTCAGGGGCTTGATGCAACCAGCTTTGAAGAAGTTTCCATTTACATTTTAGAACTAACCCTTGCTTCCTTACCTTTCAAGTATCTTCCATCTGAAAAAGAAAAGAACTTGAGGGCTTGGGGTTCAGTGGTAGGGTGCTTACCTAGTATGTGCGATGCACTGAGTTCAATCTCCAGTACCACAAAAAATTAAAAATAAACAAACTTAACATTTGTTGTTTCTACCATATTTTCTGGCTTGTGTCTTCAAATGTCTAACACCCAAAAATAGAACAATGGGAAACTCATGTTGTATGTATCAAGAGTTCACTTTTTAAGAGCTGAGTAGTATTGTATGATATACCAATATTTATTTATCCATTCCCATGTTGACAGATATTTATTTTCAGCTTTTAGCTATCACAAATAAAGCTGCACCAGGCGTGGTGGTGCACGCTTGTAATCCCAGTACTTGGGAGGCTGAAACAGGAGGATACGGGTTCGTGGCCAGCCTCAGCTACTTAGTGAGGCCTTCCGCAACTTAGTGAGACCCTGTTTCCAAATAAAGAATAAAAAATAGGACTGAGGGTGTAGCTTGGAGGTAGAATGCCCCTGGGTTCAACCCCCAGTTCCGCAAAAAAAAAAAACACCCAAAAAAACAAAGCTGCTATTAACATTTATGTACATGTGTGTGAGCATGTTTTAATTTTCTTGGGTAAATACCTAAGAATAAAATGACTGGATCATATGGTAGGTCTATGTTGAACATTTCTATTCATTTATTTATTTATTTATTTTTGTGGTACTAGGGATTGAACCCAGGGGCATTCTACCTCCGAGCTACACCCCCAACCCTATTTTTTACTCTTTAATTTGAAACAGGGTCTCATTAAGTTGCGGAGGGCCTCACTAAGTAGCTGAGGCTGGCTGTGAACCTGTGATCCTCCTGTCTCAGCCTCCCAAGTACTGGGATTACAAGTGTGCACCACCATGCCCAGCTAACTTTTATTTTATTTGTGGTAACTGGGGATTGAACCCAGGGGTGTTCTACCTCCTAGCCACATCCCCAGCCCTATTTGTTTGTTTACTTATATTTATTGGTATAGGGGTAGTAAGCACAGGAACGTTCTACCCCTGAGCTACACCCCACCCCTATTTTATTTTTATTTTGAAACAGGGTCTCACTAGGTTTATGAGTCTCACTACTTGCTGAGGCTGTCCTCGAACCTGCGATCCTCCTGTCTCAGCCTCCCAAGTACTGGGATTACAGGCGTACACCACCATGCCCGAATTATTTTTTTTTTTAAACAGGGTCTTGATAAGTTGTTGAGGCTGCTCTTGAACCTGTGTTCCTCCTGTCTCAGCCTCCCAAGTACTAGGATTACAGGTGTGTGCCACCACACCTGGCTTATGTTTAACTTTTGTGTGTGTGTGTGGTATTGGGGATGAAACCCAGGGCCATTCTACCTCTGAGCTACACCCCCAGCCCTATTTTATTTTGAAACAGGGTCTCACTAAATTGTGGAGGGCCTCACTAAGTTACTGAGGCTGGCCATGAACCTGCAATCCTCCTGTCTCAGCCTCCCAAGTACTAGGATTACAAGTGTGCGCCACCATGCCTGGCTTTTTTGTGTGTGTTGTGTGTTGCTGGGGATTGAACCCAGGGTCATTCTACCTCAGAGCTACACCCTTAGTCCTATTTTAAAAATATTTTATTTGGAAACAGAGTCTCACTAAGTTGCCCAGGTTAGCTTCAAACTTGTGATCCTCCTGCCTCAGCCTCCCAAGCACTGGGATTACAGGTATGTGCCACCACACCCAGCTTATCCTGGCTAACTTTTTTTTGTGTGTGTGGTACTGGGATTGAACCCAGGGGAATTCTACTTCCGAGGTACACCCCAGTCCTATTTTTTTATTCTTTATTTTGAAACCGGGTCTCACTAAGTTGTGGAGGGCCGCACTAAGTAGCTGAGGCTGGCCGCGAACCCGGATCCTCCAGTCTCACCCTCCCAAGTACTGGGATTACAAGTGTGCGCCACCACGCCCAGCTCCAGCTAACTTTTTAAAGACACTGCTAAATGGTTTTTCCAGAGTGGTTGCATTATTTCACCTTCCCACCAGCAGTCCTTCCATATCCTTATCAACTAGGGATGGTTAGTCTTTTTAATATGAGCCATTCCAACAGGTTGTCGACATCTCACTCTGGTTTTAATATGCATTTTCTAATGGCTTGTGATAGTTAATCTAATTTGTCAACTTGACCGGATCATGACACACCCAAGATCATGTGACTTTGGGTGTGTAACAGCAGATTAAACAGAAAGTCCTGCCCTAAATGTAGGCAGCAGGGTTCTGATAGGTGCAGGACTTAGATAAAAGAAGGAGAAAGCCCCGTAGAGGAATGCGTGACTCTTTCCAAAGAAAACGCATCTGCTCTCGTCTGAGATCGTCGGCCTCCAACTTTGCTGTTTCTCTGAAGAGCTTCTTGATCTTCTGCTCTTGTCTGAGATCGTCGGCCTCCAGCCCTTTGAAATGAAACTTCACCATCGTTTCTCCGAAGAGCTCTTAGACTGCTCGACCAGCTACTGGTTCCTCTGACTCTCCACGTGCAGTCGGAACTCGGGAATACATTGTAAGCTGATCTGATAAATCCCTTTTTCCATATACTCATTCTGTGAATTCTGTTAGTCTAGTGAACCCTGACCAATACATGGCTAAAGATACTGAACATCTTTTTATTGCTTACTTGCAGTCTATATATCCTCTGAGGTGTCTATTCAGTTTGCCCCTCCCCCCTTTTAACATCTTATTGGGCTTTGAAATTTCTTCTGGATACAAATTCTTTGTTAGATACATGATTTGAAAATACTTTCTCCCAGTCTATAAATTGTCTTCTCTTTTTCTTTCTTCTTTCTCTTTCGTGTGTGTGTGTGTGTGTGTGTGTATGTGTGTGTGTGTGTGTGTGTGTGTGTTAGTTACTGGGGATTGAACTCGGGCACTCTACCTCCGAGCTACACCCTCAGCCCTATTTTATTCTTTTATTTTGAAAGAGGGTCTCGCTAAGTTCCTGAGGCTGGCTTCCAACCTGTGATCCTCCTGTCTGAGCTTCCCAAGTCCTGGGATTACAGTCATGCACCACCGCCCCTGGCTTGTCTTCTCTCTTAATGGTGTCTTTTGAAAAACAAATGTTTTTAATTTTAATGAAGTACAACATACAAATTTTTCTTTTATGGATTATGCTCTTATTGTCATATCTAGAAAATCTTTGCCTAACCCAAGATCACAGCTATACTTATCTCTATGTTTTCTTCTAGGCTGATAGTTTTGAGTTTTGTTTAGATCTATGACTTATTTTGAGTTTTTTAAGTGGTGTGAACTACAATAAAATTCATTTTTTATATGAATATGCAGTGGCTGAAGCCCATTTGTTGAAGACTATCCTTTCTCCACTTTTTTTTTTTGGTACTAAGTATTGAACTTAGGGGCATACTACCTCCAAGCTACACCCCCAGTCCGATTTTTAACTTTGAAACAGGGTCTCACTAAGTTGCGGAGGGCCTCACTAAGTTGCTGAGGCTGGCCGAAAACCTGGGATCCTCCTGTTTCAGCCTCCCAAGTACTGGGATTACAATCATGTACCACCATGCCCAGCTCTCCACTTTGAAAACTATCTCTCTTTTTTTTTTTTTTTTTTTTT
>PVJS01007273.1:0-22771 GCA_004027185.1 Glis glis | reverse complement strand
TACAAGCGTGCGCCACCACACCCAGTAAAAACTATCCTTTCTCTACTATATTGCCTCTGCACCTTCATTAAAACTCACTTGTTCATATTTCTGGACTCTGTGCCATTGATCTATTTGTCTATATGCCAATACCACTTCCTCTGACTGTAGCTTTATAAGCCTTGAAATCAGGTAGTGTTAGTCCTCCGACGTGCTCTTATCAAAGTTATGTTAGATATTTTAGATCCTTTATGTTTCCATATGAGTTTTAGAATCAGCTTGATAGTTTCTACAAAACTGTTGGGATTTTGACTGTGCTTATATTGTATATACAGATCAATTTGGAGAAAATCAACATCTTAATGTCTGACCTCTTGAGAAAGGTACAGCTCTCCGCTTACTTAGGTTTTCTTCAGTTTCTCTCAGCAATATGTGTAGTTATCAGTGTACCAGTCTTTCATATATATCATCATATTTACTCTCCTAAATGCTTCATATTTTTCTTTTTTTTTGCGGTATTGGGGATTGAACCCAGGGGCCTTTACCTCCGAGCTACACCCCCAGCCCTATTTTTTATTCTTTATTTTGAAACAGGGTCTCACTAAGTTGCAGAGAGCCTAAGTAGCTGAGGCTGGCCGTGAACCTGCAATCCTCCTGTCTCAGCCTCCCGGGTACTGGGATTACAAGCGTGCGCAACCATGCTTGGCTCATACTTTTCTATTATAAATGGTATTTTTGTGTGTGTGCTACTGGGAATTGAACCAGGAGCATTCTACCTTTGTGTTACACCCCCAGCCTGATTTTATTTTTATTTTGAAATGGGGTCTCACTTAAGTTGCCAAAGCTGGTCTCAAACCTGCGATCTTCCTGTTAAGCCTCCCAAGTATTGGGGTTACAGGCATGTGCCACCATGCCCGGCTATTTTTTTTAAATTTCTATTTCTGATTATTCATTGCTAGTACAGAGAAATAAAACTGATCAAGCTTGTATTATAACATGAGCATGTATAGATGTCAACTACCTTGTTAAATTCACTTATTAGTTTTAGTAGATTCCATTGGAAACTACATAGACAATCCTGTTGTCAAGTTTTACTTCTTGTTCTCCAGTCTGTATGCCTTTTATTTATAGTTCTTGTGTTATTGTAGTGGCTGGGATAGAGTATAATACTGAATAAAAATTATGGGAGTGTACATACTTGTTTCTAAATTTTAGGGGAAAATATCAGTTTTTTCACCAGTAAGTATGATGTTATCAGAATGTTTTTCATGGATGGAATATTTCCTTCTATTTCTAGTTCTCAGAGTGATTTCATTAGGAATGGATAAAGAATTTTATCAAATACCTTTTCTACATTTATCAAAGTTATTGTATAAAGCCGGGCGTAGTAGCACACGCTTGTAATCCCAGTACTTGGGGGGCTGAAAGAAGAGGATTGCAGGTTCACGGCCAGCCTTAGCTACTTAGTGAGGTCCTCTGCAACTTAGTGAGACCCTGTTTCAAAAATAAAGAATAAAAAATAGGGCTGGGGGTGTAGCCCAGAGGTAGAATGCCCCTGGGTTCAATCCCCAGTACCACCAAAAAAAAGTTATCATATATTTTTAAAAATGTTTTAGAGAATGTGAATTACATTGATTTTTTTAATGTTAATCAAGCTTGCATTTTTGGTTTTAAAAAGGAAAGTTGTTACATAGTTTGAAGGTGATGAAGATGGTATTTCCTCCTCTTACAAATCACCCAAGCAAAAGTGAAAATGAGAAACAGAAATGCAAATACCATGTCTGATGAAGTCAGGAGAGAGCAGAAACTACAAACAAATTAGGTAGACAGGCTGGAAAAAAACCAGTGCAAATTGAGTGTAAACTGGTATAATAACCACTTTGGAAATTATTGGGCAACATTTACTAAAGTTGAACATTTATACTTTATGACCCAACAATTCCACCTGAGAAATTAGTGCATCTGTCCACCAAAAGACTTGAACAAAAATATTCATAGATGCTTTATTCACAGTAGCCAAAATCTGAAGAACCCAAATGTCCATTAACAGGATAATGGATAAATTGTTTTCTTCCCATCTAATGGGATACTACACACTTACAGAAGTAGCAAAGTACTGATAGATGGAACAACATGGAAATAAACTGGAAAGAAGCCAGACATAGGGTGCATCTTACATAATTTTGTTCTACTTTTGAGAATAAACTAATTGATAAAGACAGGCACGGTGGTGCATACCTGTAATACCAGCTACTCAGGAGACTGAGGCAGGAGGATAGCAAGTTCAAAGCCAGCCTGGGCAATTTAGCAAGACCTTGTCTCAAAATTTAGAAAAAAAAATTTTAAAGGGCTGGGGATATAGTCACGTGCTTGTCTAGCATGTGCAAGACCCTGGGTTCAATCCCAACTATCGCAATACATACATACATGGGTTAATCTTTGGTGATAGATGTCAGTGGTTCTCTTTCAGGGGAAGCACTGACTGTGAAGGGACACAGTGGAACTTTCCAGGATGGACAAGTTTCGTATCTTGACCTGGGTGGTGGTTACATAGATACATATATGGAAAAATTTATTGAGCCAGAGGCTCAAGATTTGTGCATTTTACTTGTATGTAAGATGCGTATGGGAATTATAAATCAATTAATAAGGAATCAGGATTGTTCCCAAGGAGTATGAGAGTAGTTTAATATGAAAACAAAAATTATTTAATAAAAGAAAAATGTAATTCACTGTAAAAACATAACAAAGCAGAACCACCAACTAACTCTCAGAATAGATGCAGAAAAAGCAATTTAATCACCCAACATCCATTCATGATCAAAACTGTTAGCAAACTAAGTATGGAAAAAAATTATTATTTTTATTATTGGGGGGTACTGGGGGTTGAACCCAGGCCCTCATGCATGCTAGGCCAAGTACTCCACCACTGACCTACATCCTCAGTCCTTGGGAAAAAATTTTCCTAACTGAATTAAGGTTAACTATAAAAAAAAATCTAAAGTAATCTACATTTTTTTTTTTTTTTGCACTGGGGATTGAAGCCAAGGGCATTCTACCTCCGAGCTACACCACCAGCCCGATTTTTATTTTTATTTGGAAACAGGGCCCCTCTAAGTTGCTGAGGCTAGCCTCGAACTGTGTGATCCTCCTGACTCAGCCTCCCAAGTACTGGAATTACAGGTGTGCACCACCACACCTGGCTAAATCTACATAATTTTTAATGACCGAAATTTAGAAGCAATTTCTTTTAAATCAGGATCCAGTTGATGGTGACTAAGAACAGCAATTCCATATGCCACTGTCTGGGAATCAACTTGCAGAGTAACATGATGAACACACAAGAAGAGGCTCCATCCTGGTAACACGTCCTGATTCATGTGGTCTCCTTTGGTTTAGAGAGCTTTACATGTTAAAAATATTTCCCAAGCACACAATAACACATATCAATTTAAAAAACTGGAATGATTTTTAAATCCCGTTCATTAGGCTGAAAGATACCAGATTTTTAAAAAGAGTACCTATTGAGTGATTCTACATACATAAAATTCTAGAAAATGCAAATTGAACTGTAGTAACAGAAAGCAGATCAGTATCAATGATGGCTTGGGTACAGGAGAAGAGGACATTAGGAACTTGTGGGGAGGGATGAAAAGGATAAATTATCTTGATTGTGATGATGGTTTCACAGATGTATACATTATCAAACTGTACACTTCAAATATGTACAGCTTATTGTATTAAACTACATTTCAATAAAGCAGGTTTTTAAAAAAGAAATGAGTTCATTTACTTGTGGTTAGAAAGATTTACCTTCCACTATTACCTGTTTAGATATACTGCAACACCAAACTGAACACACAGTCTATGCAAGAAACTGGTTAATGTAACAAAAGGCAAGTTACCCACTTTTGTTGGGAAACTCAGTTTAGATCAAATGTTTTGAAAAAACCATTCTTCTAGTTTTACTTTTCTTACAAGAACATCCCCCTTTCACCCTGGAAAATAAAGGCTGATACCACAACTGAAATGCTCATGCATCTTTTACTTCTTTTAGGAATATCTTGGTATGGCAAAGATAGGGTTTCTGGATCCATCCTTTACAAACCAAGATGCCATGAGAGGAGTCGATGTAAGATTGTCCTACTGAATGCTTTTTCTTTTCTTTTTTTTTTTTTTTGCGGTACCGGGGATTGAACCCAGGGGCATTCTACCTCCGCGCTACACCCCCGGCCCTATTTTTTATACTTTATTTTGAAACTGGGTCTCACGAAGTTGTGGAGGGCCTCACTAAGTAGAGAGAGAGAGAGCTGAGGCTGGCCGCAAACCCGGATCCTCCGGTCTCCGTCTCCCAAAGTACTGGGATTACAAGCGTGCGCCACCACGCCCAGCTCCTGAATGCTTTTTCAATGCTCAATTATGAATAGATTTCTTTTTACTTTTATTGGTACATTATAGTCTCACATAATGTAGTTCATAGTGATAGTGACATACATACACAGAGCACTTGGTGGGCTGAATAGATTTTGAAGTTTGGGTTCTGTCCTTAACTAGCCAATAGTGGGCCTACATACAGGGGAAACAAAAGATTTTCATTATATTTGCATCTGAAAACAAAGGCCAGGAAATAATTTAAATGCAAATGATGCTTGTATAAAGCTATTTTTAAGTTTCTTGTTTCCTAGTCATGATTGAATAAAATCTGTAATAGGGGAGCCAAGTTTTTAAAAGTGTTTTGTAAGCCAGGCATGGTGATACATGCCTGTAATCCCAGTACCTGGGAGGCTGAGACAGGAGGATCGCAGGTTTGCAGCCAGCCTCAGCTACTTAGTGAGGCCCTCTACAACTTAGTGAGACGGTTCCAAGATAAGAAGTAAAATAGGGCTGGGGGTGTAGCTCGGTGGTAGAATGACCCTGGGTTCAACCCCCAGCACACAAAAAAAAGTGTTTTGTACTTACTATATTCTTATATGATGATAAACTGAAAATGAAATAATTTATCTCCATTCTTATGATAAATTTCAAATTTAAAAGGAATAAACTATTTCAGAAAATTTTAAAGGGATGTGAGAAAATTATGGACAAAAAGGGTTGGGAAATTAACATAAAGGTTTTGAAACCTCACCATGGGCAACTTGAGCCACAAAGCAAAATGGGGTGGAAATGAGAAATACAGAGGTAGGATGCAGAGGATACAGAACACATGGAATACTGTCAAGGCTGTTTACACACGAGAGTTCCAGAATCAGAATGGAATTCCAGAAGCAAGTGGGAAAGTCTTGGAATCACTGCGTAAGAAAGGTGATAGGAAATTCTTGAAGGACAAGATGGAAAGCAACGAAGAAGGCCCAGACAGGCCGGATAACTCATATTGCTTTTTCCTGCAAATCAGTCCAGGTATAGAGTTTTCTCCGGCAATACCAAGATGCCGCAGAATCAGAGGCGCAAAAGTGTCTGGATGCAGAAAAGGGTTTTGAGAAGAAAAGGCATAAAAGAGTGGCAAGGGGTTGGGCAGACTGGATGCAGCTAAAGAGGGCTGCTCCAAGGGTGGGTTTTGTTAAGGAGAAAAAAAAGTTTTATAAAAATGATGCAGACTCCTATCTCTTAAAAGCTTTCTTTCATTCTTGTATGTCCCCTTCCATTTCTAGTTCATGGTCAAACATTTGTTTTTGGCACTGTACTGGTCTTTGCACACTATCTCATTTGGTTCCTCTAAAAAGTTTTATTAACCCACACTGTACCTGTTTCCTCCACACCAGTGTGTGCTAATCACTTCATTTGCATTTAGTCTAGTAGATCACTAGCTAGGATCAGCACTTTTCTGATTTGCTATTTTCTGTGAGATGTTAATGTCCTTTACAAAGGTTTCACTAACAAGAATAGAAAATTAATACAAGAATTCTGCATGCATGCTCTCTTTTAGTTCTACTTTAAGGTTATTTAATAGGTCTTCATCTGACCTTGTTTTTCTCCACCTGAATCACTCATCAGCCCAATGCCGTGCTCCATCCCTCATCCCTCTTCACATTTCAGCCCACACTCCACCACTCAAGCTCTTTGTAAGGCCAGGACCACTTGTCAAAGCTGAGCTCCTGTACCTGCTCTGCTTTTCTTAACTTCCCAATGGAGTTTAGCACGGCCTCTCCACCACCACCCCAATCCTGCACCCACTGTGGATTTCCTTTCTCTCACCTGTCTCCTAGGACCATCAGCAAAACAGTTGGTCTAAGTTTAATTTGTTCCCATTGCACATTATATCAAGTAAATAATGGGTTTCTAATCAGTCTCCCCATGGATTTAGGGACTTCTTATTTAGTTCCAACCACTTACTGATTATCTCCTCTGTGCCAAGAATTACGCAAGATAAGGTATCTACCTCGAGGGAGAGATGAATATTGAACATACATATAACTGCAGTTACTAGAAGGTATAGATAAGAATTAGCCAGATTCAAAATTCCACATAAAATACTGAAAATTTCAACTCAGCCCTTGATTTTTCCCAGTTCCAAAGAGCTGCTGACAACAGGGGACCCCTCCAGGATTGTCATTAAGTATACGTGTTCTGGTAAAGGTGGGAATGAGTGTTAAGAGAGCAAAAGGGTGCACTTGAGGATTCCTAAATAGTGTGGAGCCAAAGGCCTAAGACTGGAGAGCGCACAGTGGGAACCGCCCCAACTCTTGACACCATGGTCTGGGAGATTCACTCCCTTAGACAGGAATATGTCATTCTGTCCTTCCATGCCTTTATTGGTGACAGCGATGGACAAGAACAATGCCGGGCATAGCAGACACCCTGGCCCAGCACCGGGGGTGCAAGGCAGGCCCTGCAGAGGGCCGCTGGCACATCCAGCCCCAGCCCAAGATCCAGCCTACCCAGGCCATGTCCCCGAATGGGCATGTCCTCGTCTGTCCAGTTTGTATGTGTGGATCAGTCTGTCTGAGTGCCTGAGCCGCTGCCTACAGGGCCCCCCCATCCTTGGCACATGGTAGGGGCTGTTGGGAACACAGCGTGGTATTCCCCGGTGGACCACTGGGCCCCGGTGCTGACCATGGGAGACAGGGCCAGGGACTGGAGGTGGCAGGGGGCCAGGCACAAAGTTCACTCCAGGGCCACATCCTACAAAAGAACCAGCCATTATCAGAGTGGCTTTCTGACCAGGGTGAGTGCAGCTCTGCTTTTAAGTAGCTCTGGTGCTCCAGGGTGAGTTTCTCTGGGCTTTCCCCATCTGCAAAATGGGGATAGCACGTCCCTGACCTCCAGACTGGGAAACTGTGGCAATCAGCAAGGTGAGGAATGAGCCTATAGATGCTGTTCCAGACTGAGGGACGACTGTGACCAAACCCAATCCCAGGGGCATGAGGGTGCCTAACTCCTCTCAGCTCACCTGGGCATAGGAGGCTGGGCTGGGGGAGGCTGGGAGACGTGAGGGGAGGCTGCAGAGGCACCTACCTAAATTGGGTGGCATCGAGACGTCTTCCATTGGATTATAATTGAAGAATTCATGGGGTGGGAAAGGCTGGCCTGGGAAAAAAGAGGCATCCTGGGGCAGGGGTGGGAACAAGGGAGGTGGCGAGGGCTGAGGAAGTGGGTAGGGAAAAGACAGGGGAGGGGGTAAAGGAGAAGGTGGGGGCAAGGCCAGCTGCTCCCTGAAGTCTGGGGGCTGCCTATGGCTTCCCTGGAATGGATGATCCGCCTCCGGCCAGTCCTCGATCCACAGGTCTAGGAATGGGATGAATGTTTTAGGTAGGTCCAAGAAGCCAGCTCTACTCAACTTCTCAGGGAACAGGGCCACCAGGCTGCAGCACCCTGAGCCTTCAGTTTTCTCATTCCCTCTCACTTCAGGCCAAGTCCACGGCAAATTCCTTTTTTCTTGCCTTTCACATCTACCTTTGTTCTGATCGCATGCTCCCCTCCCAAGCCCACTCCCTTTGTTTGCCCAGTTCCTGTACCTTTAGCCTTTTCCTCTCTCCAACTCCTCCCCACAGAGCAGTAAATAAGCCACATACAAAGACCTTTTCTCCCTTCTCCCACTAGTCCCCTTTTCAACATTCTGCATCCTCATCAACTGCTCACTGCCTCTTTTGACCCTACTCCATGCCTTCAACACTTTTCCTACTAAATATAACCACTCAATGACAAATTTAACAAAGTGCTTTCCTCCTGACAGTTTGTGACACCCCAACAGCCTCTGACCTCCCTGAAAGTGCCTCTCCCCTCACCTCCTTTTGTTTCTGCCATCAGCCTCTCTTCCCTGCCAATCCAGAGCCTGTGCATCCTTCTGCTTTCTCCCTCATAATTCACCTTCATGCCCTTCGCTTCCATCTCTGCTGGGTATCACTGATATCTACTCTATTTCCACAGCACCTCAGACAGAACTGCTCTGACCAAACTCGTCCTCCCACCCCAAGTCAACTCTTCTTTTGATATCCTTAATTTCTGTAGCTCCATATTGGATTCAGGAGGTCTGAGCCACCACAAGCTAGCCTCACAATCTTTATAACATCCCTTCCTTTGCTAGGGAGCAATTCTCTCATCTACAAAACAAGGAAATGGAACCATTACACAATCCAGGTTCTAATCCACCTCTCTGATGCTCCAACTCCTGGCTGCTCAGGACTAGAAGTTTGCCTCTATGATATTCCTGGCCTCTGTATGCCCCCACATCCTCTAGCGCTATAACAAACAGTTTCTAACATAACTCATGCCTCCAGTCCAAGAACACCATCCTACTGGTACTATGCACAGAACAATTTGCTGGACACTGGACTAAAAGGGTAAGCTGTCAATAAGGGAGGAAGGTAACTTGGCCTTTGGGGATGCGATGCAGGGGAGAAGCAGACATGGAGATAATCAGCCACGACGCCCCCTTTATGACAGGCAGGGACTGAGAAGCTATCAAGGAAACAATTGTTCTGCAGCACAGAACAGTGTCCCACAGCAAGCAGGAGGAGTGGGGCTCTCAGAAGGGTGACGGGGCCAGAGGAGAGTTGCACTAAGCTGCAACCAGTGACACTAGAACCCTGAGGTGGAGCTGAGAGCCTATGGGATGTTGTCCCCTGAGCCCAGCCCCATGAACCTGACCTTCCACAAGCACCCCACAGGTTACATCATGTCTGTGCTCAACAACCTTCCAGCTAACTATGCAGCCCCTCCCTCCAACCTGATGGCTTCCTCGCCTCTGCCACACTGCCTAGACCACCCTTCCCCATTTTTGTCTTCCCACCCACACACCTGTGCCTAGATAGAAATACCCCCATTTCCTTTCTGTTCACCTGTTGGCCGGGTCTTTTGACATCCTGCCTTAGGCGATCAATGCTTGCATAAGCTCATTCACGTACACAGAAGGACTAAATGGCTAGACTATAAAAACCTACAACTTGTACTAAAATGTTGCTTCTATGATCTAACCCTCCCCAGAGGCTGAGGAAGGAGTACTCAGAAGCCACAACAGACCTTCGAGGGACCCTACTCTCCATGAGTACTGCTGTCTCTGAACCCTGTGCTCCGAGGGCCCTATCTTGTCACTACTCAGCCCCTCTGCGGTTGGGCTCACCAGGGGGATGGTCACGCTTTGGCAGCTCCACGCCCCAGGCATCAGCCACGTGGTTCAGAAGCAGGTGTGAGAGGTGGCGGTGTGCATGTTGGTCCCAGTGGACACCATCTCGATGACGGTGCTGTACTGCATGCCGAAAATGAAAGTGGAGGTCTAGGACGTCAAAGCAGTGGTCCCCTGCCAGCGTAGCACTGTAGAAGTTCCCCTCAACCACATCCCGCCGCAGAGAGGTTGCCAGGTGCTGGAGCTGAGGGAGAAAGTGCAGCGTCTAGAAGGGGCCACTCTCTATCAGCCAGCTGCCCCATCCCATGTCCAGAGGGGCCCCAGTCACTTGCCTCTGGCGGGAGAAAACCCCCAGTGGCACGCTCCCCCAGGGGCATTGCCATGTTCCACACCAGCAGACAGGAGTCTGGCAACACCTGGTCCATGCGCACAAACACTCGTTCCAGGTTCTCTCGGTAGCTCTCCATTGACCAGCGGCCATATCTGTTGGGTAACGCATAGGGTGGGCAAGAGCACAGGGGTAGAGCCATACCTCCACCTCCAACCAATATTTACCTCTCCCCTGCCCCAACCTGGATAGATCCCAGAGGCAGGAGTTGATGATCACCAGGTCGGGGGCAGGCCCATATGTCAGCTCCTCCAGGACGTCCTCCAGGTACTCGGAGTAAACTCGGGTGAGGAAGTAGAAGCGCACAAGGTGGTGGCCAGAACCCGAGCAGAACTGGCGGACCTCACGATACCGTGTCCCGTTGTGCAGCTCGCCCAGCTGGCCCCCAGCCACCAGCTGGTCCTGTTCAAAGCTCAGCTCCCCCTGCCCACCCCCCACCCCGCTGGTCAGACCCATGCCAGGGAGGTGGACCCTGCCAGGCCAGGGTCTGCACCCGCCCACCGCTGGCATAGCTGCGGAGCTTCCCTCACCTTGGCTTTCAACTGGGCAGCAGTGAGCAGTGAGTCTTTCTGGAGCAGAAGCACCAGGTCCTTATACACAGCTCTCTGGACTGCAGGGAGACAGTGATTCCCAAGGCTGAGGCAGACTTCGCCCCATCCCTGCTCCTCCCAAGCCCAAGCTTCCCATCTTCCCAGGGCTGGGCTGCCCAACACCAGCTCTGTGGAGTACTGACTTAGAGGCAGGAGAAAAGGTGACATTTAAAAGCCTTGGCAATGCCTCTGCTCCTTCTAGCTGTCCCCCTCTCTGCCAGCTTAGTATACAGAAACCCAAGATCACCTGCCAGAGTCAAGTTGGCCAAGTCACCCAGGAGACACACAACACAACCCACAGCTCCTTTTAGGGGAAATTATGGGGGGCTGCGAGGGAGAAAGATGCTAAGCAAGAATGGGCTAAAAAGTGCACGGGTTACATCTGTCAGGCCACCTGTGGAAGGTGTGGGGGAATAAAAAGAAGGGAAAATCTCCTGGACTAGAGAACAGACTAGGGGACGAAGGGGTCTGAGATGGAGACAAAGGGTGCAGACACAGAAAACAGGCTGCTGGTGCGGGGTTGGGAAGCGCCATCCTAGAGGGGGCACTCACTGGAGTCCCCCAAGATGACCACGAACTTGTTGTGTAGCAGCTGCTGGACTTCTGAGGCCTGGAAGTGGACCATGGCGCTTCGCATCGGGCGGCGCGGCACCTCGTTTTCCAGACAGAAGACCATGCCGCCACCGGCAGCGACGGGCTGCAGGGAGAGGCCACTAAGCCGCTCGAGGGCGGGGACTCAGGGCAGGTCGGCCCCAGGGCCCGCCCCAGGATAAAAGAGACCTGCGCCGGCCGCTCCCGAGCTGCTCAGAGCTACAGGGAAGCGTGGCGGAGGCAGCCAGGGGCCCATGGCGGCGCCGGCCTTGGTCCCACTCAGCGCCCGAGGCTGGGGCGGCCTGGCCCGCAGGCCTCCAGGGCACTGTGGCGCTTCCCGCGCGGCGCCGCCCAGCGCCCCGCCACGTGCCCGCCGCCCCGCGCATGCGCGCGCGCCCGCTCGCGCCAATTACCGAGTCCCGGGGCTCCGCGCAGTTCACCCGCGAGCAGGGCAGGCCTGCGCACCGCGCGCCTCGCCCGCAGCGGGCTCCTGGGCAAGCCTCATGTTCCCGCGCCGGGGGAGGCCAGTCGGTTCTGCAAAGCCCCCGCCCCACAGAGCCCGTGCGCTCCTGCTAGCCGTCGGTGCGCAGCCCGACGCCGAGCGCTCTCCATGCGTGCGTCGCGGTGGCCCCGACGGCGCCTCGGGCCTCGGCGCCCGGGGCCGCGACGTTTACAGCACCCACTTCCGGTCACCCATGTCCCGCCCCGCGCGACTCCCAAAGCCCGAGGGGACAGGAAGACGACGGGGCTGGTCGCCGCGGGGACCTGGAGCCAGGGCCAGGCCCACCCGGGCGGGCACGATGCCCGGGTGCGGGCGGGGGGCACGACGACGGCCGAGAGCGGCTGCCCACAGTGGTGATGGCCGCGGCGGCGGCCTCGCCACGTGACCCGGACGGGCGGAAGCGGAAGTGCCGGCCTGGGGCCCGCACTAGGCGAGTGTCCCCTTAGCGCTGCCTAGTAGCCGCCTGCACCAGCCATGGACTGCTACACCGCGAACTGGAACCCGCTCGGGGACTCAGCCTTTTACCGGTGAGCCGCCCCGCCCTCCCGCCCACGGCCCGGCTTACCCCGCTAGCCCGCAGGCTCGAGTCTCCAGGCGGAGCCGGCGGCGGTCGCCCCCGTCACGACGAGCGCTGGGGTCCGCCCCGCTCCGGCTCTCCCCCAACGTTTGCCAATGTACCGACACCTGTGGGCGGGGTGCGAGGCCTTTCCCTGCTGCAGAGAAGGAAACTGAGACAAGAGGGGCGGCCACCCCGAAGCCCTGATCTGTCAGCCTCCGGAAGGATGCTCAGATCAGGTTGAGGGAGGCCGCCCGCGATGACAGCAAGTGCCCAGTCTCCTGCCGGAAAGTGCTGCTGAAGTCAGACCACTGGGGCGCCCGGAGGGGGGCGGGATCGCACGGCGGGCGGGGTGGTGACTGCTGACCAAGGTTGGGAGAAGGGGGCTAGTCGTCCGTGAATCCTGGGGCAGGGCGAGTGAGAGCCCCTGGCTAGGGTTGGACTTCCCATGGAGTTGTAGAATCCTAAGCCTCGGATTTTTCCAGGTTTTTTACCCTGATTAGGATTTTTCAATGGCATCCCTTCTTTGTAGGATAAAGGACAGAATCTTTGTGTAACATCTATCTGTATGTCAGTCCCTATTTGTCTCTTCAACCTCATCTGCTGATCTTTTACCAAAGTCTTGTGTTTCAGCTGAACAGAATTACAGGTCTCCAACACACCGTGATATTTCATGGCTTTCTACGTTTGCACCAGCTTTGAAGTTCCTTCTGTAGGCACTGCCATTTCTCCCTTTATCTCACTGACGAATTCTTGCTCATCCTTCAGGACTTACTTGAAGGGTTCATACTAGAACCTTACCTGGTCTTCCCTAATTAGAATCCTTTGGTTCTTGCAAGGGCCCAGTGCCTGGGTCTGTTATGTGTGCCACAGTACAGCAATATTTGTTTAGGTTTCTTCTGCTAAACCAAGCTCCTTGAGAGCAGAGAGCATGATTCTTGAATTTCTTTTTCTCCAATGCATATTTAGAAGTGTCTGCTTTGTAATAGCTGCCCAATAAAATTTTTTTGTTTGGTTTTTTGTTTTGTTTTGCTTTGTTTTTGATACTGGGGGTTGAACCCAGAGGCATTCTGCCTCTGAACTATATCTGCAACCCTTTTAAAAAATTTTTTTATTTTGAAACAGGAACTCAGTAAGTTACCGCACACTGGCCTGGAACATCCTCCTGTCTCAGCCTCCCAAGTACTGGGATTACAGGAATGCGCCACTGCACCCAGTTGACCAATAATTTTTATGTGTGTGTGTGGTGCTGGGGACTGAACCAGAGTCGTTCTACCTCTGAGCTGCACCCCTAGCCCTATTTTTTATTTGGAAACAAGGTCTTCTTGCTAAGTTGCTGGGCGTCTTGCTAAATTGCTGAGGCTGGCTTCGAATCTACCATCCTCCTGTTTCAGCCTCCCAAGTTCTGGGATTATAGTCATGTTCTGCCCCAACATACATACATACATGTTCCACCCCAACATACAATTATTTATTTATTTATTTATTTATTTATTTTGTGGTACTGGGGATTGAACCTAGGAGCATTCTACCTCCAAGCTACACTTCTAGCCCTTTTTATTTTATTTATTTATTTATTTATTTATTTATTTATTTTTGTGGTACCGGGGATTGAACTCAGGGACATTCTACCTCTGCCCTATTTTCTTTTTATTTTGAAACAGGGTATTACTAGGTTGCTGAGAGTCTCACTACTTACTGAGGCTGTCCTTGAACCTGTGATCCTCCTGTCTTAGCCTCCCAAGTTTTGGGATTACAGGTGTGTGACACCACACCCAGCTTTTTTTTTTTTTTTTCAGAACCGTGGATTGAAACCAGGGGCATTCTACTTCCAAGCTATACCCCCAGCCCTATTTTTTATTCTTTATTTTCAAACGGGGTCTCACTGAGTTGTGGAGGGCCTCACTAAGTAGCTGAGGCTGGTCATGCACCTGCAATCCTCCTGTCTCAGCTTCCCAAATACTGGGATTATAAGCATGCACCACCACACCTGACTTTATTTTTTGTTTTTGAAACAGGGTCTCACTAGGGTGCTGAAAGTATCACTACATCAGTGAAACTGTCCTCAAACCCGCGATCTTTTTGTCTCAGCCTCCCAAGTACTGGGATTATAGGCGTGCACCACTGTGCCTGGCTCCCAATAAAAAAAATTTTTTTTTTTTTTGCGGTACCGGGGATTGAACCCAGGGGCGTTCTACCTCTGATCTACACTCCTGGCCCTATTTTGTATACTTTATTTTGAAACCGGGTCTCACGAAGTTGCGGAGGGCCTCACTAAGTAGCTGAGGCTGGCCGCAAACCCGGACCCTCCGGTCTCCGCCTCCCAAGTACTGGGATTACAAGCGTGCGCCACCACACCTGGCCCCAATAAAAATTTTTAAAGAATAATTTTAGGGCTGGGGATGTAGCTCAGTAGTAGGTGGCTTGCCTAGTGGGAGGTCCTGGACTTAATCCCCAGCACTATAAAAAACAAAAGATATCTTATTGATTACAACTAAAGATCACAAAATCATTGTATTAAGGTTTTATTTCAGTAGAAGACATTCATTTCTGCTTGTGAAACTGTGCACTGTTCTCATTCACATATTCAAACTTTTAAATGTACTTTTGTTAGAGTGTGTGTGTGTGTGTATGTGGTACTGGGGATTGAACTCAGGGTCATTCTACCTCCGAGCTACACCCCCAGCCCTATTTTTTATTCTTTATTTTGAAACAGGGTCTCACTAAGTTGCAGAGGACCTCACTAAGTAGCTGAGGCTGGCTGCGAACCCAGATCCTCCTGTCTCAGCCTCCCAAGTACTGGGATTACAAGCATGCGCCACCACACCCGGCTTTAAATGTACTTTTTTATTTCACAATGTGATGCACTTCCTAGATAGATGCCTTATGGTAATTTTTAAGATCTGTTGCATTTATTTATAATTCTCAGAAATATGCCTACAATATGAAAAAATTATAGAAAGTTCATTGAAAATGAGTAAAATTGGTAGGAAATACCAATAATTCAAACCATTTCAGTGGAGAGAAGATATCAGCTCACAGCGGTAGCCATATCATTTAGTGTTTACCCACCAGCTAGTTGATATAGCACTTACTTTTTATTTTATTTATTTATTTATTTTGCGGTACTGGGGATGGAACCCAGGGGCATTCTACCTCCGAGCTATACCCCCAGCCCTATTTTTTATTCTTTATTTTGAAACAGGGTCTCACTAGGTTGCGGAGGGCCTCGCTAAGTAGCTGAGGCTGGCCATGAACCCAGATCCTCCAGTCTCAGCCTCCCAAGTACTAGAGTTACAAGCGTGCGCCACCATGCCTGGCTTTAGCATTTACTTTTTAAAATATTAATTTGTGGGAGGATGAGACGGGAGGACTGTAGGTTTACAGCCAGCCTCAGCAACTGAGGCCATCTGCAACTTAGTGAGACCCTGTTTCAAAACAAAAGAATAAAATAGGGCTGGAGGTGTAGTTTGGAGGTAGAATGCCCCCGGGTTCCATCCCCAGTAACACACACACACACACAAATTAATTTGTATTACTCTTGAAAATACATGTTGCCTGCACAGGTTTGTTAAATCAAAAAATACTAAAGACAATCTCATCACTGCCACAGAACTCCTATTTATCATATTAAATCTCAGCTTTACAGATATACCAATAAAGTTTTAAAAGAAACTAAGTGTGGAGTGCATGCCATAGACCTGGAACTGAATGGCTAACCTACCCATGCCTGTGCTGTACTACCAGAAAGGATTAGGGGTCTAAACCTTGCTGTGGAGGATATTTTCTAAGTTGCTAATAGATATTGAGACTTTCTTATCAGACACCATCCTAAGTATTTTATGTATATTAACTGGCATAAACCTCAAAACCCATAAGGTAGGCATCATGATTAACCTAATTTTACTGATGAGGAATCTGAGGTTCAGAGAGACAGCCAGAATGGGAACCCAAGCGATCCTAGTTCTACACTCTGGGCTAACATGTAGGATTTCTCTCTCTTTCTTCTTTTCTTTTCTTTTTTGGTACTGTTGATTGAACGCAGAGGCATTCTAGCTCGAAGGTACACCCCCAGCCTGATTTTATTTCTTATTTGGAAATAGGGTCTCACTAGGTTGCTGAGAGCCTCACTAAGTTGCTGAGGCTGGCTTTGAACCTGCGATCCTCCTATCTCAGCCTTCCAAGTACTGGGCTTACAAGCATGCACCACCATGCCTGGCTAGGATTTCTTTTCTTTTATACGGTACTGGGGTTTGAACCCAGAGGCATTCTACCTCTGAGCTACACTCCCAGCCCTATTTTTTTATTCTTTGTTTTTGAAACAGGGTCTCACTAAGTTGCAGAGGGCCTCACTAGTAGCTGAGGCTGGCTGAGAACCTGTGATCCTCCCATCTCAGACTCTCAAGTGCTGGGATTATAAACGTGCACCACCACGCCTGGCTGGATTTCTCCTTTTTATTTTTTTATTTTTATTTTTTTGTGGTACCCGGGATTGAATCCAGGGGGCGTTTTACCTCCGAGCTACACCCCCGGCCCTATTTTTTATGCTTTATTTTGTTTTGTTTTTTTCTTTATTTTTTTCTTTATTTTGAAACTGGGTCTCTTGAAGTTGCCGAAGTAGCTGAGGCTGGCCTTGAAACAGGATCCTCTAGTCTCAGCCTCCCAAGTACTGGGATTACAAGCGTGCGCCACCACGCCCGGTCTTTGGATTTCTCCTTTTTAAAGAGGAAAATATAAGATCACATTCTAGCTTAAGGGCAGGTATTTGGTTTTGTTCATATTTGTACATAACTAGGACTTAATTTGTGTTCTAGTAAGTGAATGAATGATAAACAGGTGGGTGACATTGCATTTTGAATCCTATCTGCAGGACAGAATTCTTCCACATTAGAGGTATTGTTCTGGAGAACCCACTGAATTTGGGAAGGCAAGGAGAAGGTGACCAATGGGACTCTAGAAGTCTAGCCATTTTTATCCTAAAAATGCACCGTAAGCTAAGCATGGTGGCGGGTACCTGTAACCCCAGATTGGGGTTCTGAGTTTGGTTTCTGAGCACATTGAATTTCAAGCACTTTTGAAACATCCCTACGGTAAAAGAAAGGAGAGTGAATTTCAGGGGTATACCCCAGAAATTATCCTTAAAAGGGAGAGAGACTATTTTAGTACTGCACATATGTTTTTGTTTTGTTTTGCTTTTTGCATATGTAAACATGAAAAATTTTAAATTGTGGTTCAATATGTGTAGTATAAAATTTATCATCTTTACCTTTTTTTTTTTGCAGCACGGGGGATTGAACCCAGGGGCATTCTACCTCCGAGCTACACCCCCAGCCCTTTTTTTTTTTTTTTTATTCTTTATTTTGAAACAGAGTCTCACTAAATTGCAGAGGGCCTCATTAAGTAGCTGAGGCTGGCCATGAACCTGCGATCCACCTGTCTCAGCTTCCCAAGTACTGGGATTGCAAGTGTGTGCCACCACTCCCGGCTATCTTTGCCATTTTTTGAGTGTATAGTTCCGTAGTGTTAAGTATATTCACAGTGTTATCCAACCAATTTGCAAAACCTTTTCACCTTGCAAAACTGAAATTCTGTACCCATTAAATAACAATTCCCCATTTCCCCCTACCCCCAGCCAGTGGCAACCACCATTCTATGTCTATGAATTTCACTACTCTAGGTACATAATATAAGTAGAATTATATAGTGATTGTCATGTGTGTGTGTGTGTGTGTGTGTGTGTGTGTGTGTGTGTGTGTGTGTTACTAGGGAATGAACCCAGGGGCATTCTACCTCTGAGCTATGCCCCCAGCCCTATTTTTTTTCTTTATTTTGAAACAGGGTTTCACCAAGTTGCTGAGGGCCTCACTAAGTTGCTGAGGCTGGTGGTAAACCTGCGATCCTCCTGTCTCAGCCTCCCAAGTACTGGGATTACAAGCATGTGCCACCATACCCGGCTCACGTTTGTCTTTTTGTGACTGGCTTATATAATTTCCTCAAGGTTCATTCATGTTATAGT
Source organism: Glis glis (assembly GCA_004027185.1). Taxonomy (NCBI): domain Eukaryota; kingdom Metazoa; phylum Chordata; class Mammalia; order Rodentia; family Gliridae; genus Glis; species Glis glis. Next base: position 4,590 of record PVJS01007273.1, on the reverse strand, counting down.
ATGTCATAATTTCTTCCCTTTTTTTGTGGTACTGGAGATTGAACCCAGGAGTATTCTACCTCTGAGCTACACCCCCCTGCCCTATTTTATTTTATGTTTGAAACAGGGTCTCACTAAATTGTGGAGGGCCTTGCTAAGTTGCTAAAGCTGGCTTCAAACTTGCAATCTTCTTGTCTCAGTCTCCAAAGTACTGGGATTACAGGCATGTGCCATCACACCTGGCAATTTCTTTCTTTTTTAAAGACTGGATAATATTCTATTGTATGTATATGCCATATTTCACTTTTTTTTTCTTTTTTCGTGCTACTGGGGATTGAACCCAGGGGCTTTCTACCTCTGAGCTATACCCCTAGTCTTTTTTATTTTCATACAGGGTCTCTCTAGGTTGCCACCACACCCGGCTACATGCCACTTTTTGCTTATCCATTTTTCCATTGAGACACTTGGGTTGCTGTCACCCCTTGGCTATCAAGAATAATGCTACCAGCCAGGCGTGGTGGCACACACTTATAATTCCAGTACTTAGGAGGCTGAGACAGGAGGATTGCAGGTTTGTGGTCAGCCTCAGCAACTTAGTGAGGCCCTCCGCAACTTAGTGAGATCCTGATTAAAAAAATAAAAATAGGAAGCCGGGCGTGGTGGCGCACGCTTGTAATCCTAGTACTTTGGGAGGCGGAGACCGGAGGATCTGGGTTCACAGCCAGCCTCAGCGCTCTCTCTCTCTCTCTCTCTCTCTCTCTCTCTCTCTCTCTCTACTTAGTGAGGCCCTCCGCAACTTCGTGACACCCGGTTTCAAAATAAAGTATAAAAAATAGGGCTGGGGGTATAGCGCGGAGGTAGAACGCCCCTGGGTTCAATCCCCGGTACCGCAAAAAAAAATAAAATTAAATTAAAATAAAATAAAATAAAATAAAATAAAATAAAATAAAAATAGGTCTAGGGGTGTAGCTCAGAGGTGAAATGCCCCTGGGTTCAATCCCCCTTACCACAAAAAAAAAGAATGCTACCGTATACATGGGTATACAAGTTTTCTAATAAATTTAGAGATATACTTAGCATGCATGAGTCCCTGGGTTCAGTTTGCAGCAGTGCCAAAAAATTTTTTTTTCTCTTCTATAAAACTCTGCTTCTGCTTTCAGTTCTTTGGGGTATACACCCAGAAATTAAATTGCTGAATCATACAGCAATTCTAATTAAATTTGTGAGGGGCCAGGCATAGTGGCACACACCTGTAATCATAGTACTTGGGAGGCCGAGACAGACAGATTGCAGGTTCGAGGCCAGCCTCAGTAACTCAGCAAGACCCTGTTTCAAAATAAAGAATGAAAAGGGCTGGGGCTATAGCTTAGAGGTAGAATGCCCCTGGGTCCAACCCCTAAAATCCTCCGATTTTTCTTTTGAGGAGCTGCCCTGCTGTTTTCCACAGCAGCTGCTGCCCCATGTTGCAAGCCAACAGCGCCCAAGAGTTTTTTAGTACTACTTGTTTTTGAGGCAGGTTGGAGGCATGAGGTTTCAGGAGTGAAGGTGCATTCTCTAGGGCCTGGGGGTTTGGGAATCATTGGGTCTTTCCCTGGGTCTATACCTGACGTGCTCCCTCCTCCCTGGGGCTCCAGTACTCCAGCCTGTCTCACACATGGGCTGTCCTCACTGTCGTGGACCGTGCTTCTCCAGCAGTTCTGCTGCGCTGCACAGGGTTTCTTTGCTGTTCCTACAGGGGCTGGAACTGAGGCTACCTTAGCTGCTGGGTTTCATGGTTTCCTTGCATTAGAATCCAGGGTCTGTTTACTGCTGCTGAGGAGATTTCTATTTCTGAAACCTGGGAGTAGAGGAGGAAGATGTCACGGGCCTTCCCATTGAGAGCACAGCCTGTCCTCAAATCCTCCCCCGCAGGCTTGAGAGGCTGCCCTTGTCTCTGCCCTGCCATACCCCATGGCACCCTTGAGGCAAGCTTGAGTCGCCTCAGTGTCCCTGAGAAGCCTACTGTACCTCGAAGACTTGGGGAGGTGACCCAGCCATTGTTACTCTTTGCTTCCCGTCCCTTACTCCTGTACCCCCTTCAGGCTCCTTTATGCCTGGCTCTGCCTCCTTCCACCTGGTCTGTGTTACTGCCAACTTCCTGGGGCACATAGCTCACTGATTGACTGGAAGTTTGGGCCCACAGCTTCCTAGGCATCCCAGCCCTCTGCCACCTTCAGGGTATAAGTGGCCACCTAGTTTCATGGCTCTCTGACTTCTGCTTGGTGATTTCATCCACCTCAGCCACTCCTTCCCTGAGTCCCTCCCACCCCTGTGCTCATCTAGAGCTGCTCTACCTCTGAAATGTTGAATTCAGACAGCTCCCTTGTGGACCGTAAGCCCCTGTCCGCACTGATCCTCTGAAACCTCCTGATATGCCTGTCTTTGACCACCGGGTCCCCATCCGGGAGCCTCTGTTCTCTTGTTACCCACACGAGGAACTTTCTTCTATAGTTTCCCTCCCCATCCAACTAGGACAGCCGCGGGCAGTCTCCTCAGTTTGTTTCTTGCCTGGCCCCTAGTAACCTGTTCCCGTATCCTTTGGTTGTACCTGGCTGGCCAGAGCCACCTTCCCATGCACCGGCCTCTCACGTTCCACCAGCACCCTGGCGGCAGGGTCACATGGCAGCCAGGTTGGACTACTGTAGACCCGTGGTCACAACTTCAGCAGCACTCCCTCAGTCCTGTTCTGTGGAGTCATCCTGCACTCACAGGGCTCTGTTTATAAAAGATCACACGATGAAACCATTGTGAACAAAATACTTTGGAAATATTGAAAATTAAAGTCTCCTTGCCCTCTCCTCCCAACAACTGGCTTTACCTCACGCTTCCTAGAGAGCTGGACATTGTGGCATGGAAAGGCCTAGGCTTCCCCTGGCCAAACCTGCTCTTACCTGACCCACTGAGGAAATGTGCCCTGTGCAGCCATGTCCCTGTTTCCCTCCTTCTCAGACATCAAGTGCCAACGCCACAAAAGAAAAAAAAAGTGATAATCTTGGGTCCATTAGCTCAGCTCAAGCCATGAACTAGGAAGCACAAAGTTCTTTATAATAGCCTAGATAATCCTTCTTTTTTTCTTTTCTTTTCTGGTACTGGAGATTAAAACCGAGGGCATTCTACCTCTGAGCTACACCCTCAGCCCTATTTTATTTTGAAACAGGGTCTCACTGAGCTGCTGAGAGCCTCATTAAGTTGCTGAGGCTGGCCTCGAACCTACAATCCTTCTGACTCAGCCTCCCAAGTACTGGGATTATAGGCATGTGCTACTATACCTGGCTCTTTATTTCTTATAGTTGAACGGCTGCTACTGCTGAAAATCAAACATAAAATTTAATTGTGCAGGTTGTTGAATTACCACAGTTGAATTTACCAACATGCCATTTAACACGTGAAAGTGAGGGTACTGATCAGGAAACAACAGGATCCTGAAATGTGAATGGGGTATTTGGTTGGAACCAGATGAAACTGACCATCTTGGACCCTCAAGTCCCTCCAAGCTCCCTTACCAGTGGAAGTAGCTTGCCTTCCATCTCTGTGAAGACTAGCTTTCCTTGGCGTTTGTGTGTGTGTGTGTGTGTGTGTGTGTGTGTTGCTTGATTCCAGGGCCTCACATGTGCTACACAAGTACTCTACCACTGAGCTATATGCCCAGTCCCCCCCCTTTTTTTAAATTTTGAGACAGAATCTCACTAAATTGCAAAGGCTGGCCTTGAACTTCCAATCCTGGTGCCTCAGCCTCCCGAGTGGCTGGGATGACAGGTATGCAGCACCTCACCTAGCATCATTTTCTCTTTGAAGTGTTCAGTGCACTAGGAATAATCTGTCTCATGCCACATTCCTTCTAGTCATCATTACTGCCATATAGTCCGACATAGAAGTCATTCCCAAGGCACATGCTTCCATTGGTGCTTCATCATAATAAACTGCAGGCTTGATTAATTGTGATGCCACAGCATTTGATAGGTTGTTTGTTTTGGTACTGGAGATTGAACCCAGGGGCATTCTACCTCCAAGGTACGCTCTCAGCCCCTTTTTATTTTTTGTTTTGAAATAGGGTCTCCCTAGGTTGCTGAGAGTCCTGCTAAGTTGCTGAGGCTGGTCATGAACCTGCGATCCTCCTTTATCAGCCTCCCAAGTACTGGTACATTTGATAGGTTTCTAGCATCTGTTTTCTATTAGCAAAGCACTCAACACCAAACCAATCCCCAAATTATGTCTTAAGAATCTATCTCAGCCGGGCGTGGTGGCATACTCTTGTAATCCCAGTACTTTGGGAGGCAGAGACCGGAGGATCTGGGTTCGCGGCCAGCCTCAGCTAGCTCTCTCTCTCTCTCTCTCTCTCTCTCCCCCCCTCCCCCTCCCTGTCTTTCTCTCTCTCTCTACTTAATGAGGCCCTCCGCAACTTCGTGAGACCCGGTTTCAAAATAAAGTATAAAAAACAGGGCCGGGGGTGTAGCATGGAGGTAGAATGCCCCTGGGTTCAATCCCCGGTACCACAAAAAAAAAAAAAAAAAAGAATCTTTCTCCTGGGCTGGGCGTGGTGGCGCATGCTTGTAATCCCAGTACTTGGGAGGC
>PVJS01007272.1:0-56743 GCA_004027185.1 Glis glis | reverse complement strand
CTCCTCCTCCTCCTCCTCCTCCTCCTCCTCCTCCTCCTCCTTCTCCTCCTCCTTCTTCTTCTTCTTCCTGCAGTGCTTGCAATAGAACCCAGGGCCTCATGCATATAAGCAAGCACTCTATCGTTGAGCCACACCCAAGCCCTTCTAGTGACCTTTATTTATTCATTCAAGGAGGAAGGTTTTCTTCCCAGAATATGGAGGGTGGAATGAGCTATTTGAGCTTTGAGAAGAGAAGATCTGAAATTATTTCTTTGAGTACTGTGAGAGAAAATTATGTAAAAAAATACAGGATATTAAGGGCTAATTTATGTTGGCATTGGTCTGATTGTGTACGTATGCACGCGTGTTTCTGTGGATTTCTGTAACAGGTGGTTTGATTCATGAATACAGACACAGAGAAAACAGGTGGCTGTGTTCACCTATGTAGGTGGCAAGGGTATAAGGCACAGGTTTTCTAGATCCTGCATATAAAGATAGGGGAAGAGAATTTGGAGAAATTACAAGACAGTGATTGAAATGTTGAAGAGTGTGGGGATTCTTGCTGTGAAGGACATCTACCCCTAACACTATACACCTGGGAAGATAACAATGGATATGTTCATGGTCTCTAGAGAGTTCCTATAACTTAGACCATGATCAAAATCACAATGATCTCCTGATATTCTGAGACCTGATAAATAATTATTTCCTTAGTGTCAACATCAACCATTCCTAAAAAGCTTGTGAATTTTCCATTCACCAATACCGCTCATCTCTGCAGATGGCCATGAGCCAGATGGGGAAGATGCCATGATAGTTTTCTTCCTTAAGGAAACCTAGTTGTTTGCTTCCTTCAAAATGCTCTGTATCTATGAACACACTCAGTCTTTATCTAATATTGTGAGAAGGGTCATATAATCCCAATCATGTTTGTTTCACCCAGAGCTTTATTCATGAAAGTTGGAATTCTCGTATTTAAAAACTGAATAAAGATCATGACTTGATATCAGTATCACTCCTTGATATCTTATCATCAATTAGCCAATGTGAAAGAGCTCAGCAGATCCTACCAACCTGAGAGATCTGACTGCAATTCCAGTCCTACCATCCATTATGAAAATCACATACACTTAGCCCTTAATGGCGCATGTGCTCTACCCCACTCCTGCCACGCTGTGACTGTCCCATCCCCATTGACCACAGGGTGCTCTTATCAGAGTCTTCAGATTCTTGACAGATCCATGTCTCCAGGATGTTGGCCACCACCACCCCCTCCTGGCCACAACAGAAGTGACCCAGATTTTTATGGACTCTGACTTCATGTAACTACAGCACAATACATCACCATGCATATCTCTTGCCTAAGGGCTTCCCTGATAGGTTTTAAGATATGAAACCATGTGAACAGTCTTGAGAGTGCACAATGAAAAAATACAAAGATAGTAGTTGATGATAAATTCTTCTTCCTTCATCCTCCTGGGTGGACTGTCCTGAGATATGGTTGAGAGGATACTTGCACAAGATCTAGAAACCAGTTGTTATCCACCCTAACATTTGTTCTCCCCCTTCTCTGCCTCACCTCTGCTTTCTTGGTTTTGTATTCCCTAATAGCATCTTTTAGGTCCTTCTAACTTAGAGACCAAGAAAACAACATATTTCATTTGTAGTAAGTTCCCTACCATTTCCAGGTTGGAGAAAACAATGAATAAAGCACTTTTGTAAAAATACCAAGTGCTTTCTTCAACACTACATTTTTCAAATAGAGTATAGAAAGGAAGGGTGATTTCTCTGGATTTTTATCAAGGGGCACAGGACTTGAGTGAATGGGATAGGGCATGAAGGACTTAATACAGGCTTTGATGCCTTTTTATCTATTTATTGAAGTATTTCTGAGCTCTCAAGGTCATTAGTATGGGTCAAGATTGGTTGACATTGTAAATAACTGCCACTCAATATTCATGATCTCTCAAGGACATGTCATTCTTGCCATAAGCCATTCTTCCAAGGGTTTCACGTTGTCTTTGAGATGAAATCCTAGCACGTCAACTTTCTACACAGGACCTTTTCTCATCTGGTCTCTGTGCATCTCTATAGCTTTACCTCCTGCTGCTCCCAACCCTGTACTTTACAAACTACATTCGGTTTTCTACACATATTACCTGGTGTTCTGCTTCTGTAATTTTGTTCCTGCTGTTTCCTATTCTGCAAACTCCAGCCATATGCTTGTCCTTCTTGTAAACTTTTCAATCGTAAAGACTGAGCAAAGCTCCACTTTCTTTCGAGAAAGGTTCTGACTTCTCCTTCAGCCAAGAAATTATGTTATTATAAAATTATATCATTATGATAAATCTGTTTATTTCCCTGATACTCTACAAATAGATAAATTTCCTTGAGGGCCATCTCCAAGTATTACTTTTGCTTATATTCCTAAAACTTCGAATAATTGTTAAATTGTTAAAATACCAATAGGGACTATTCAACAGAAGTCTATGGAATAAAAATACAATTGATTGTAGGATAGTATTTTTTAAAAGCTTTAATTTAGCTATAAAAATGATACATTGGAAAACATAAGAATTTTCACTTTTTATGTGTGTGGCACTAGGGATTCAGCTCAGGTGCATTCTCCCTCCGAGTTACCCCCTCCCCAGTCCTATTTTCTTTTTAGTTGGAAACGAGGTCTCTCTAGGTTGATGTGAGTCTCTCTACTTACCGAGGCTGTCCTCAAACCTGTGATCTTCCTGTCTCAGCCTCCTAAGTACTGGGATTACAAGCATGTGCCACCATGCCTAGGTCAGAATCTTCACTTTCTAAGACTAGTTTATATCACTTAGCATAATATTCTCTAGTTCCATCCATTTCCCTGAAAATGACATCATTTTGTTCTTCTTTATGGCTGAGTAAAATTCCATTGTGCATATATACCACAGTTTTGTAATCCATTCATCTGTTGACAAACACCTAGGCTGGTTTCATATTTTGACTATTGTGAATTGTGCTGCTATCAACATGGATATGCATATATCACTATACTATTCTGACTTAAATTCCTTTGGAAAGATACCCAGGAGTGGTATAGCTGGGTCATGTGGTGGTTTCATTCCCATTCTTCTGAGGAACCTCCAAACTGATCTCATAGTGGCTGTACTAATTTGTAATCCCATCAACAGTGAATAAGGGTTCGTATTTCCCCACATCCTCACCAACATTTATTATTGTTTTAATTCTTGATGAGTGCCATTTTAACTGGGGTTACATGGAATCTTAGCATAGTTTTGATTCAAATTTCCCTGATTGCTAATGATGTTGAACATTTTAAATATGTTTATTATCCATTTGTATTTCTTCCTTTGAGAAGTGTCTATTTGGTTCAATTGTCCATTTTTATTTTTTAATGTTAAGTTTTTCAAGTTTTTTTTAATGTTAAGTTTTGTTAAGTTCTAGATATTAGTCTTCTATCAGAGGAATAGCTGGTATATTGGTCAGATCAACAGAATTCACAGAATGAAGAAAGAAAGGGAGGGGGAAAAAGTATTTATTAGATTAGCTCACAATGTAGTCCTGAATTTCGACTGCATGTGAAGAAGTCAGAGGAATCAGCAGCTGGTCGGGCGGTCTAAGAGCCGGAGCCCCAGGATTGAAGCAACCACCAATTCAGTCCAGTTCAAGATGTGAAGATAAGGAAGCTCTTTGGAGAAACGATGGTGAAGTTTCAGTTCGAAGAGTTGGAGGCCGACGATCTCAGACGAGAGCAGAAGATCAAGAAGTTCTCCAAGGAAACGGCGAAGTTGGAGACTGACGATCTCAAACGAGAGCAGACGCCTTTTCCTCAGGAAGAGTCGCAGCTCAGCTCTACGCAGCTTTCTCCTTCTTTTTATCTTATTTTTTACTTTTGAGATATTTTTTCTTAACTTGGTCAGTTGCACAACACCTGTGGATAAACTCCTCAGCTTCACTATCGCTGTGATCTGAATGTTTGTGTCTCTTCAAAACTCTTATGTTGGAATCCTGACTCCCAAGGTGATGGCATTAAGAGGTGGAGCCTTTGGGTGGTGATCAGGTCCTGAGAGCTGCACCCTCAGGAATGGGATTAACGCCCTCATGAAAGAACTTGTGGGAGCCTACTTGCTCCTCCTGTCATGTGAGCATACAGAAAGCACCATCTTATAGGAACAGGTCTTTCCTATTGTTTAGAAATCACCAAGTCTATTTTGTTATCGCTGCCTGAACAGTCTTCAATGATTATAAACCACTAAAGGATTCTACTTCAATCTGCCTTTCGGTGATGTTTTCTTCTGCTGCCTGAGAATATGTTCCTTGCTTGATGGGTTTATTTTCCATTGTAATTATTATATTACTGCCAAATATCTTCACTTCTAACAACTTTGGACCCTTGAACTGAAAAACTCTGCTTAGATGCATTTGTCACAAAAGGGTTAAGAAAAAATATCTCAAAAGTAAAAGATAATCATTATAATGTTAATATCAGATATTATAATGGTTTCAATTTGGGGTGTCCCCCAACCCTCATGGAAACCAGGTGGCAATGTTGAAAGTAGGGCTTGGTTGTAATCTCAGCAGTTGATAAATCCATTGGATTTATCTGGGTGGTGGCCTGAGATGGTAGGGTGTGGCTGGAGAAGGTGGGTCCCTGGGGCTGCAGCCTTGGGGAGTATATATGGTTCCTCCTCCCCTCACTCTCTCTTCCTTCTGGCCTCCATGATGTGAGAGCAAGGCACTGTGCTCTCCTTCTCTCCGCTTCCCACCGCCACCATGCCCTGATATCCGTTATCCCTGGACTCATGTATACTGAACCCCAATATCTCCAAGGAAAACTATGAGCAAATAAATCTTCAATCCTCTAAGTTAGGAGGTCAAGTCTTTGGGGAGCAAAGCCTTGTGCTCTTCTCTCTGCTTCCCACTGCCACCACGCCCTGAGATCCGCAGTCCCTGGCCTCACGTGGACTTAACCCCAATATCTCGAAGGAAAAGTGTGAGCGAATTAATCTTCCTTCCTTTAAGAACGTGGTCAGGTATTTGTATTATAGCTGTAAAAATGCTGGCTAATAAGAATTTAATGATTAGAGTTGCTGCCATATATTAAATGCCTACCACACATGATAAATATAGTATCAGGTACTTTATCTTTAATCTCCATAAATAAAATGTAAGTATAATTTTCCCACTTTGAGCCTTTTCCAAGAACACCTCAGAGTAATGAAGGGATTTGATCTGAACTCAGCTCTATTTCAGGCCAAAATTGTCTTAGTAAGAGAACAGTTGGACATAATATGATAGGACCAATTCAGTATCGATGGACAACAATGATTATAAAATTTCAAAAATAAGAACAAGAATTAAATCTGAGACATCTAGTCCCGAGAGACAGGACTTTGGAGGAACAACCTGCACTGGGTTTCTTCTTGCCATTTACCGCTGGCTGTCATTTCCATTTCACTTGCTTTAAGTGTTGTATTTCATTTCAAATAGCTTCCACTGTTACTAAAAATGAATTTAGAGCATAAAGAAGAAAAAAAAAAAACATTGACAAGTTTTTTCCAGTTCCTCTGATGAGATTTCCAGGGCTTCTGTCATTTTAAGAACCAATCTTTTATTTTGCTACTTTTAGAGAAAATTATGTAACTAATAATGATTCAAGCGATTGTGGCTTTCTTACAGTTTAGGAAATGACTCTCATGATGCTGCACATTCTCACCCCAAAATTCTCACAAAGTCTTCTTAAAGTAAGAATCCAGTATACAAAAATACTCAAGAGTAATACCTATCCTCTGTACTGAAAAATTAGATTCAGCAGTGGAATTTTTGGCTTTTGTCCAGAGATGAGGTTTTTGTTATTTCTTCGAAGCTAAGACCAAGATGTAATAACATATAGTGAAAAATGATAATGTCCTCCAACAAACTGAGATTGCCCACCACGGTGGCAGAACTGGGCAGCAAGGACCCCAAAGGTAGCTACAGCAGGAGGGAGGGAGCTTGGAGCTGGTGACACTGGTCAAATGCCAAGGCTGGTTCTGTAGAAATGATCAACTGTGGCTGGATTCCCAGGCTCCACCGGCCATCCTGGCTTAGGAAACATGCTTTGGGGAGAATGTCTGAATGCGTGAGCGAGCATTAACCAAGGAGCCTGACCCGAGAAGACAAAGCATAAGTCCCTAGGTCCCGACACCTTCCAGGCCAGGGCTGTGCCCGCCAGTGTGTGCTGTCTAAACACTGGACCACACTGGAACAGCTTGCATGGGGGACACATTAGGGCAGCAACAACAGCAAAATCCTGATCTCACTTGGGCACTGAGTGAATTCTCCAGCGTGTATGTTGTTGTTGTTGTTGTTGTTGTTGTTGTTGTTGTTGTTTTAACTTTTATCTGGTGCATTGCATACTGAGGTACAGAGTGATAGGAATATACATGCACACAACTCTTGGATCACTTCCCTCCAGGTCCCACTCACCTCCTCCCCCTCTGCACAAGCCCCTGAGATTGGAATTGGTAATTTTATATACATAGGTAGCATTACCACAACTGTTACATTCTTTATGTCTTCATCCTTCCACTTCCTTCCCTGGGCCCTCTCCCTCACTCCACTGGAGTCTCTGCTCTTCTACCTGTTGGTACCCGTGTTTCCCAATTTCTATTTAGCTTCCACATATAAGAGAAAACATACAACTAAGTGACTGGCTATACTTGCTTAGCATAATATTCTCGAGTTCTCTCCATTTTCCTGCAAATGATGTAATTTTGTTCTTCATGGCTGAGTAAAATTCCAGTCCATTTTTCAATAGAATACGAGAGTAGAATGGGCAGTCAGTATTTACTAAGTCTCTGAGGTATCTTAACAATCCAGGCACCGAGGGAATGTGCTCCTCAAGATACTGGACTTTCATTTAATCTGGAGAATTGGGCCTCTCCCAGGTTTTGTCTTGAAATAAGAGAGATCTATTCATATTTATAGTCATATGGTGATATGTGTCATACCAGTTATATATGCATTTATATTAATCTACAAACCTGAATATAGTTTCACTATTGTGTTATCCACCATGTTCATGTATTGTTCAGAGTGAGGTGATCTTCCTTAGTCACTAATGTCAAGTGTGCAATGTCCAGAATGAGCAGAAGTAACCTTACAATACTCTGTTCTAGCAAGGCTTATTTCAATCTGACGGTGCTACTCATTATAAGACCACATTGCCATGTCACTGAGAAGCTCTGGTTTCAATTTGACCATGTGTTGAAGACCTTAAGCAAAATGGCCTTTCCCTGGGTTCACTGAAATGGAATCCTCACATCGGCACTGCCTTAATATCATGAGCTGAATGATTCTGACACTTACCATAGTCCAGATCCATAATGCAGTTGTTTTAGAACATGGATTCATGCTCTTATATATAGATAACTTCAATATGTCTGTAATGTCTAATTGTAGCATCCTATTGTGAATAATAGTGCAACTGCATATTTCAAAGGGTAAAAATTTCAATTAGATTTAAATGTAAATTGAGTATCTAGACTTTATTGGGGATTATGCTGCCTCCTCAATTATACTTAATATACTGCAATACATATTTTCAAGACACCCTTTTCATTGATTACCTTATTAAGTTTCAACATTGGTTACTTTTGCACAGGTGAGCATTATACTTCCAGTTAAAGGATGAGAAAACAGAAAATAACATGCCCAAAGTCAATGGATATGAGCCAATATCTTCATGTTTTTGGAGATTATTGCTGAGGAGGAATAATCTTTACAATTATTCTGGCTTGACATCCGGACATTCATAAAGCTCTGAGAGTTCAGAGGGACCAGGTTCTTCATGACACCAGCCAGCTCATCATTCAGTAACCCTGTGGAAGACTTTCTCAAATTAGTCCTTCACCAGAAGTACATCCCAACTCCACTGCCACCAAAAAAGGAAGCACCGGGTAAGTCATCATGGTAGTCATCCAGGTAGAACCAGAATACTGTATTGACCACTGGTTGTTTTAGTATGGTCGTAAACATTTTCCTTGATGGAGTCAAACATCTGGCTTTCTGCCTAGACAACAGGTGCCCAATATTTAGAATTATGGTCACTCATCTGCTCAGCAAAATCTGAACTAATGAATATATCTCTAACTTTGTGTTCCTCTATAAAGTATTAATTCTGGCCGGGCGTAGTGGCACACACTTGTAATCCCAGTACTTTGGGAGGCGGAGACCGGAGGATCCGGGTTCGCAGCCGGCCTCAGCTCTCTCTCTCTCTCTGTCTCTCTCTCTCTCTCTGTCTCTCTCTCTCTCTCTCTCCATCTCTCTCTCTCTACTTAGTGAGGCCCTCCGCAACTTCGTGAGACCCGGTTTCAAAATAAAGTATAAAAAATAGGGCCGGGGGTGTAGTGAGGAGGTAGAACACCCCTGGGTTCAATCCCCGGTACTGTAAAAAAAAAAAACTATTAATTCTGAGCTTCCATATAGATTTCTAGCAAAAAAATGAATTTAAATATTTGTGAAGAGTGCTCAAAAATCTCTTAGGAAGAAGCACCAGGGTGAGCCGGTATTCTGACGGATGTTTTGTGAGCTCACCAATCAATAGCACTTCCCTCACATCTACCACCTATTGAGTGAGCGCCGTTAAGCTAGCACATGACGTCAAGACCAACGTCCATCCCACACTGTCGCCTTGCTGCAAGATGTGAGCATGGCCACCACTTCCTCCCAAGACTTTTGGTCATAGGGACAATAATTAATCAATAAAACAACTCAAGGATAGTCTAAATTAATCTGAAATTGATTTCTGGTGCTAGAGAGATAAAAATAAGGATATGTGACTTTGTACCTACTAATCATATTTTTCAATGGACTACACTTTTATAATTTAGTATTTGTTAATTTGATATGAACAGTGAAGTCTATCCCCTTTCTTCTGTAATGGATATATGGATAGCTATGTTGTGTGGGTGTGTGAGGGGGGTACTGGGGATTGAACCTAGTGGTGTTCTACCTCTGAGATACACCCCCAGCCCTATTTTATTTTTGAAATAGGATCTCACTAAGTTGCTGAGGCTGGCCTTGAACCTGCAATCCTCCTGTCTCAGCCACCCAAGTATTGGGATTACAGGTGTGTGCCACTATACCTGATTAGCTATACTTCTTTAAAGTCATCAGACTAGCATTTGACAAAGTGACAAGCATCCTTCCAAACTTATCTCTATTTCTGTAAGGCCAAATGTCCCACTAGTACTTCTTCAACATGAAAATGTAATCAGAATTATTTCTATCAAGAAAAAAGAAAACTTTAATTCCTCCCCAATTGCAAATTCCCATTACCTCAAATACCAGCTTAGACACTTATTTCTATGTAGTAAAGTGCATAAGAATTGCTGCATTGGAAGATAACTAGGAATGTAATACAATTTTGTTTTTGTAATAGAGAAAGAAAAGGAAAATTCAAAATAAAACAGGAGTAAGTTTTCTGCAAAGGAGCCATGGGTGAGAAAAAGATAATGCTGGGACGTAATTAATGGATCTGCCATTTCTGCTCATCTTCTGAGCAAAGGGTGTTGGTTACTTGTTCAAGGATATTTGCAAAACTGATCCGAGGCAGGGTGCAGATTTGCTTACATTTCAGAGTTTTAAAGCTGGAGTTCCTTTCCCATTGCCTGGGTACTAAATCTCCTGGGTGCTACATCCCAGGGTGCTAAAGCTAATGTCTCTGTCTTCAGGTAGATTTGGTTTCTGACCAGAAAATGTTTTTCTAACCAGGATAAGATACATAAGATCTCTTCAGTGAGAAAGATGGGCAAATTTGCTAGCAATCCTGTTACAAGATTGGAGGGTTTCTTAAGCACTTCAGACACCACCCCACTTTGTGAGCAGCATTCATTCACCTGGGCCAGTTTCACATCATTTTCGGAGGACATGGAAATCGGAAGACAAGAGGAAGCAATGCAGACTCTGGGCTGATGTTGTCAGTGTAAGTAACGGGCTGTCTTTATGGATTGGCTCACACTGTCTCCTTACTGTAGTGGTGTGCAGATCCACCGAGCAGCTTCAGTAGAAACTGCTGCTTAGGAATTGCTTGATTGCTTGACAGAAACAGAAAAGCAAACTTTACTCTTAGATTTATACTTTCTGAACAGTTAAAAAGGAAGAAGCCAGAAAATGTGTAACAAGGCCTGATGGCACATACTCCGGAATGAAGTTTTCATAGAAAAATGTCTATCAGCATAGAGTCGAGGAATATCTCAACTCTGCTGACGTAAATAAAGGCTATTCAGTGGTGTGTGTGTGTGTGTGTGTGTGTGTGTGTGTGTGAGTGTGTGTGTGTGCACGCATATGCAGGTTCTCATCTCAAGCATCCAACTTATTCTGTGTCTGGGGTTGAAACGGGAAATGAGAATCAACAAATCTGAGATGTTCTGTATGTAAATATAAGGGAAAATGAACTTTTACTATGCACATATCAGAAACACACACACACAAACACACACACACACACACACACACACACACATTTACAGATTGTATATCCCTGATCTGAAATTCTTGGGACCAGAAATGTTTTGAATTGGGGATCTTTTTAGATTTTGGATATCTTGCACATACATAATAAGATATATCCCAGATGGGACACAAGTCAAAACATGAAATTCACTTATGCCATATATACTTTATCCACACAGCCTGAAGCTAACATTATATGATATTTTCAGTGCACCTGTGTTTTGACTGCTGTCCCTAACGAGGTCACTTGTGAAATTTTTCATTTGTGGTGTCATGTTAAAGATAAAAATCTCCAGTCTTTGGAGTGTTTGGGATTTGTGACTTTCTGATTCGGGATGTTCAACCTGCATAAACTCTGGAGAAGAAAGATTCTGAAAGCAGTCACTGATGGAAAAAAGAGAAGCTGAAATTGATAGCATAACTCTTACTAATATTATTTTATGATCTACAAAATAGTATTAAAATTCCCTTCATTTTGTTACTTATTTCAGTGAAAATCACAATATTTCTTTCTGGGTGCCTTTATGGATTAGCTATGTTATTGGCCTCTCAGCCTATTTTTCAAATCCTTTTTAAAGATACTTAAGGAGACTTCCATATGGATATAATTCCTGTACTGGAAAGAGATCACTGTATTTCATACTAGAGAAAAATGTTGATTAGAGTGTACCTTTGAAATTTGGTTTCCTTTATTTTCCTCTTTTTTTAAAAAAAGTCTGTATAACTCTAAAATATTCAATAAACAGTCCTAAATCATTTTTTTAGTAAATTAAAACATTGGAGAATTACAAATGGCTTACAAATTACTTTCCTGGAGCCTGTTATTAGCTAATAATAGTGTGGTAGGGAGAACAATGGCCCAGCAAAGAAGTCCAGGTATTAATCCCCAGAATATGTAAATATGTTACCTTATAGGGGAGAAAGAACCCAACAGATGTAATTAATATTTAGATGTTGAGATGGAAGATTATCCTGGATTGTGTAGGTGAGTACAGTCTAATCACACAAGGCCCTTAAAAGCAGGAAACCTTTTCCAGCTGTGGTCAGGGAGATATTTGACATGAGATGGTTCAACCTGTCACTGAAGGCTTTGAAAACAGAAATGGGCAAGGAGTCAAGGGCTCCTTGACTTGTGGATTCTGGAAGCAAAAAAACAGACTTTCCTTTAGAGCTTCCAGAAAGATCATGACCCTGCCAACACTTTGAGCAACACCTTCAGCCCAGTGAGACCTCCGTCCAACTTCTGACCTTCAGAACTATAAAACAACTTACGGTGAGTCATTGAATGTATGCTAATTTGTTACAGCTACAATAGAAAACTATTACAAGCATATTTCCATGTTGGTAAGAATGTATGGGACATGAGTACAATTAATCTTTCAAATGGCATTCTACTCCTGCTAAAATCCAATAATAGCCCCTGTTTTCTTGATTAGTATTTCTTGTTCCAATTGAATCATGGACTCAGATGTCTTAAAAGACAGCTCCATACAGCTTACAAGCTTCATGTCACTATTTTTTTTTGTTGTTACTGTATTGTGATGGTGGTGGTTAGGGAGAATAAATAGAGCAATATTAACCAGGGCTAATTCATTCTTGTCCTGATTTTTCAGTCCAAATATTTCTTCCCTGTTTGGAGATTTGTTGAGAACATAAAAGCGTCCTGTTGATTACTTTCAAATACCAAGTTTTATTTAGATACTTTGTACAACAATAAAAATAATAGACTCTAAAAATTCATACATAAACCATAAGGCACTGTTCTGCTAGTTATATTTTCAAGGAAAAAAAACCCTTCTTCAATTAATTAAAGATAAAAATGATTAAAGAAATTTTTTTCAAATTGTTTTTAACTTTAATACTTATGAAAGAAAGCAAGTGAAATAATCAGACCTAGACTATAAAAAAGATACTTCTCCTAATTAATTTCTGTTTGAACCTGAATTCCAAATTATTGTCTCCAAGTCACCAATGAATTATGTTAAAAAAATGTCTTGAAGCTAGCTGAACCTCAGCAACATTTTCCCATGGAAGCAAGTATCATAATTTATACTTGGATTTCTAGACTAGTACACAAATCTTATTTTGCCCTTATCTATAGGTGCCTTAGCAGAAACGGAAGTGTCAATTGTTTTGTTTTCTAAATCTTAAGGAACTTTATTTTTCTGAACAGAAACAAGCCTCTGAATAAGTCATGTGTTTCCTTGAGTTGGAAGCAGACACTGAGCAATTAAAAAGCTTTCAATGCAAGAGGACTGTAGACAGAAGTAGAGGAAAGACGTGTAGCAAAATAATACATAGTGGAAAAAACCCACTGAGCAGAGGTGAGAGTTCCATCTGCTTTTCTACACTTCAAATGCAAGAACACTTGCTCCTGGCCCAGCCTCCAGCCTTACCCCCAATACACTGCACAACACATCCGTCTTGTCTTTCTGCACTTCAGAATTCCAAAACATGAATGGAATGGAAATTAAATCTGTACTGAAGTTCCAATTATTAGCTGCAAAATAAGTTTAGAAATATTGCGAGTTCAGTCACTGCTTTCTTTTACTGCTTCATTCATTCATGTATGCAACTGTTCATTAGGTATGTACTGAGCATATATTATGTGTGGCAGACACTGAAAGATTTATTCCTTAGCCAGGTATTATGATTCATGTGTATATCTCAATTTGTGTCTAAGCTATTAAAATTGTGTTGCTGCAGTAGATGAGTCTTCAAAGGTCAAGGTAATTGCAGTAGAGATCAGTTACGCTTACAAAACTCTTCTCAGCCATGTGTATTATCACATACAGAGGAGATGAAGAATAGGAAATAAAACATGTCTAGAGTAATTCAGCAACACTTCTTCATAAACAATTCAAAATGCATACCATCAGTCTTCCTGTGATGCTAAAAAAAAGTGCTAAAAATGAACTATTTGAATTATCTAGTTCTTTAGCTTTTTGTTTTGTTTTTGTGATGCTGGGGACTGAACCCTTGTGCATACTAATCAAGTGCTCTACCATCGAGCTATGTCCCCAGAGCTATAATAACAAAAAAAGCTTGGTATTGGCACAAAAAAGCACATAGGCCAATGCAATAGAAGATACAGAGACAAATCCTCACACATATAGCCAGTTGATTTTTTATAAAGGAGCCAAAAACATACACTGAAGAAAAGACAGCCTGTTCAATAAATGATGCTGGGAAAACTGGATATCAATATGTAGAAGAATGAAATTAGATCCCTATTTTTCACCCAGCACAAAAGTCAACTGAAGATTGATGAAAGACCTAGAAATTAAACCAGAAACTGCAATTACTAGAAAAAAAACACATCTCTAACATATAGGCACTGATAGGCATTTCCTCAATAAAACCATCAAAACTCAGGAAATAAAACCAAGAATTAATAAATGGTATGGAATGAAACTTAAAAGTTTCTGTGCAGCAAAAGAAAGAGTCTGAAGACAGAGTGTATGGAATGGAAGAAAATCTTCACCAGCTACTCTTCTAACAGAGGACTAATATCTATAATATATAAAGAACTTAAAAAACTTACCAGAAAAACAAACAACTCAATCAAATAAAGGGCCAGGGGTTTATCTCAGAGGTCGAATGCCCCTGGGTTTAATCCCCAATGCCACCCCCCAAAAATATTCCATTCATCTTTAGTTGGATATGGTGGTGCCTGTCTGTAATCCCAGCACTTGGGAGTCCGAGACAGAAGATCACAAGTTCGAGGGCAGCCTCAGCAACTTAAGGAGACCCCCAGTAATTTGGTGAGAATTTTGTTTAAAAATAAAAAAACAAAAAGGACTGAGGGTGTAACTCAAAGGGAGAATGCCCTTGGGTTCAATCTCTAGTATCAATAAAGGGGGGAGGCAACTGAACTGAATAGACACTCCTCAAAAGAAGAAACACAAATGGGCAACAAATTTATGAATAAATGTTCAACATCACTAGCAATCAGGGAAATACAAATCAAAACTACACTGAGATTCCACCTAACTCCAGTTAGAATGACAATCATCAAGAATACAAACAAGAATAAATGCTGGCAAGAATGTGGGGAAATAGGAACTTATACATTCTTGGTGGGATTGTCAAATTAGTGCAACCACTATGGATGTCAGTATGGAAGTAGGAATGGAATCACCGCATGACCCAGCTGTAACACTCCTTGCTATCTTTCCTAAAGAATCAATGTGAGAATACTATAGTGATATATGCATATCCATGTTTACAGCAGCACAATTCACAATAGCCAAATTATGGAACAACCAACAAATCCATTGACACTTAGGATTCGGATTCTGGTTAGGGTTAGGAGAAAAAAAATGTAGTATATACATACAATGGATTTTTACTCAGCCATGAAGAACAAAAAAATCATGTCATTTGCAGGAAAATGAGTGGAACTAGAGAATATTATGCTAAGTGAGATTAGCCAATTTTGGGAAGTCAAGACTCATGCTTTCTCTCATATGGGGAAGCTAGAGAGAAAATAGAAAACAAAAGGGACTTCAGATAAAGAGAGAAACCAGTATAATAGTGGAAGTGGAATGGAGGTGGGAAGTGGGGAGGGAAAAAAGGAGGACTGAGGAAGGAAACAGTTCAAATAATGTCATGTCCATACATGAATGTATCACTACCAATCTCACCAAATGTAGAGAGAGGGGGAACGAGGAGATGTGGAGGAAAATACATCAATTGATGTGTGCATGTATGTTAGTATCACTTTGAATCTCAATATGATGTATAATTACAATGCACCAACAAAAGTATTTTTATAAATTCATAAGACTAGCACACAAAAACTTATTATTACTATGAATGTTTTGATTCATATAAAATACAAACATCCCTAGACAGAACAAAATTAGTAATAATTATCAAAACTGATAATGATGAGTCAATTTCAGATTATTTGTATAGAGAACCTCAGTTTTAATAAAGGGTGGCAGGGAAGAGAATGTTATAAATAAAATTGTTATAACTGAATGTAATAAGTGAATGTTATAACTGAAATTGTTCACGATCAGCTCAAATTCCAAATGGATTACGTTCAAGGAAAGGTAATTATTCATAAATATCACTTTAGGTAGAAGTGTATCTCATAGAACCTGTGCCAAATAGGTTATTTTCTAAATAAGCTAATTTTACTAAAGACTTTATAAGAGCCAAAGTGTTCAAGCTCATGAAATACTGGTGTTTTCTTTCTGAATATTTACACACCCCTTTTACTTTATAAGCTTCATTAATCAATTCAATGTTTGCCTATCCATTTCTCCTAGTTTTTATTATGTGCCTCCAATTATTTCCTGCCCTTAGACTAATGGTAAACTAAATTCTCTAGATCAATTACTCAACTGAGAAACACACCAAGCAAAGCCCTCACAAAGAAAATAGAACAGGACTGGCAGGAATTCTACAAAGAATGTGAATGATATGGATTGGAATTCAGCATATTAAATGGATATATGCATTTATTTGTTTATCTGATATTAAAATATTCTTTACCATTATGAATGTACATTAATATTTAGAATCTAGTTTGCCCAATGTTTTGTCAAGGGAATAAAATTTCATAGTGAGATGACAACTTTTTATACATCTGAATGTTGATTATGTGGTAACTGCAAAAACATTTTTCAGTGCGCCCTTTATAGCATTCTAAAACTTCATAAGCTTGCTGAAAATTCCTCTCTATAAATTTTTCTTTTAATGAAAACTTAATAACACATTTAACAAATGTTTACATAAGAAAATATGATTTAAATAATGTTTCTTATTTGAAATGTATAGGAAACTTTTTTTTTTTTTGCAGTACCGGGGATTGAACCCGGGGTGGGGGTTCTACCTCCGCGCTACATCCCCGGCCCTATTTTTTTATACTCTATTTTGAAACCGGGTCTCACGAAGTTGCAGAGAGCCTCACTAAGTAGAGAGAGAGAGAGAGACAGGGAGAGAGATAAAGAGAGAGAGATAGAGAGCTGAGGCTGGCCGCGAACCCGGATCCTCCGGTCTCCGCCTCCCAAAGTACTGGGATTACAAGCGTGCGCCACCACGCCCGGCCTAGGAAACATTTTTTAAATAAAATAATTCCGATTTACCTTCTTCTCAAGGAGAAAAAACCTACAGAGCCACTTTTGAAAATTATCAAGTTCTAGAACACTGACAAAGATTCTACTATAAAAATGATAAATGTTCTGCTATAATATCAAGGGATTAAACATGAAGGATATAAATCAAGGAAAAGTAACCTATTACAAGTGAAATTCTAATAAGGGGATTTCAAAATTCCAAATGTTCATCTACTATTAGAGATTTATGCTTTATTTATACTTTTGCAGAGTTGAATAATTTCAAATGATTATAATCTTATTACACATGTTCTAATGCTCATCTAATGGCATGATTGTTTTATGACCGCCCTTCTTACTTCTAACATAGTCTCTATTTCATGTGAATCACCTTCTGCTGACACATCTAAACTCTAATGACTTTTCTCATCACTTACCAACAGTGACTATAATGAACATTGTAGCTAAAGAAAACTTTTCCTCTGCACTAATTAAGGCATGTGCCAGGTGCCATCTTGTCCTTATGGTGCCAACCTTTCAACTGGCCAGGGTGGGCTGATATGTTTGAGTTAGAAAGAAGGCAAAGGACTCCCCAGCAACCTAGCAAGGGTCTAAAGGGTAAGCTCTTTCAAGTTTCCCATGTGCATGATGATCTAAATCTGTAAAGATTCAGGATACTTATTTATTTATTTACTTATTTACGTACTTACTTATTTATTTATTGTTTTAGAATTCTTGTAGAAGAGAAACTGGTCTGTAACAGACACAAAGCAAAGATGCCCAGACATTTGTTAGGTCAAGTTGGCTCTCAGAAGGGCACCAGGGCCTTTTGACTTAGCCCCAAGTATTATCAGAACTGTAATTACTTGCTGTTTTAGTTCTCAGGTAAATCAGCTTTCCTAGGTATAAACCACTCCCAGCAGGATTTCATGAAGATATTCCTCTTTTCCTTTTCTTTCCCAATCTCCCTGTCCAAATTAACCCACTGGACTTCTGACTATTTTTATTTCTGTGTCTCCACTCATTTTCCTGTGTCTGAACCTGGGTTGGACCTACCCAAATCATTACAAAAGGGCTCTTACGCTCTAAATCAGGGAGACAGATGTTTGAAGACTATTGATCCCTTTCTCCTAGTGAATAATAGGTACTTAGAGGGTTGGGCGTGGTGGCACACGCTTATAATCCCAGTACTTTGGGAGGCGGATACCGGAGGATCGGGGTTCGCGGCCAGCCTCATCTCTCTCTCTCTCTCTCTCTCTCTCTCTCTTTCTCTCTCCTCTCTCTCTTTCTACTTAGTGAGGCCCTCCGCAACTTCGTGAGACCCAGTTTCAAAATAAAGCATAAAAAATAGGGCCGGGGGTGTAGCGCGGAGGTAGAACGCCCCCGGGTTCAATCCCCGGTACCAAAAAAATAAAAAATAGGCACTTAGACAAATTAACTAAATCTGCTTTAGAACTTTCACACTTACGTCAGGAAGAGGGGCTTGATGTTAAACCAAATAGCAGACTGCAAGGGGTCCCAGTACTTTTTTCATATCTGTGATCTACCAGGCTTATATCCAAGGAAGTCGCACAAAATCTTCTCAAAATTACTTTCTAACTTGGTTCCTTGAGGAAGAAAATAGCATTATTTTAAGTAGGAAAAAGGGAAAATAATTTCTCTTGTAGTGCTCCCTCATACAAATTCACTACCAAAGGCTGACAAAAGTCCACACGTTCACCAGAGGCCAACTTGACTGGTGAACATGGACTTAAAGTTCCTAAAGGTAAAATCAACACATCAGATAAAAGCCGTGGATTCAAAATTCCTAAAGAGCAAATCAACCAACCAAATCAAATGTGCTTGCTATATTGTTCATTTTACCACATTCGAATAATACTTAGCCCAAAATTATAACAGATATATACATTGATAAACCATTTTAATATTAATATATAGACTTTCAAATATTCATGTTTTTAATTGTAAAAATTTCTCCTAATGAAATGAGAAGCTCTACTTTTCATCACTCCCAAATTCCCTTGTCCCACATCATTATAAAAGTATATATATATATATTATATATATATATTTATATATAATATATATATATATATATATATATATAAAAGCAACAGATTTTTCCTTTTAATGATTGAGGTAGTGCTTCTTGTTTAAATTGACCATAGTTTACCTAATTAGAATCCCTTTAATGAGAATTAAAATCACTTTCAAGATGAACAGTCTAAGCACTTGAGAGGGGTGTGACTATGGCTGGAGGATGGTAAGTTCAAGGCTAGCCTTGGCAACTTAGATCCTGTTTCAAAAATAAAATGAAACAGTTCATCTATTGCTTAGAAATAGAGAAAATGGCCAGATTCAGTGGTGCATGTCTCTAATCCTAGTACTTGGGATGCCAAGACAGAATGATCACAAGTTTGAAGCCAGTTTCTGCAATTTAGCAAGATCCAGTCTAAAAAAAAAAAAATTTAAATGGATAGGGGTGTTGCTCAGTGGTACAGCTCCCATGGGTTCAGTTACCAATAACACACACACACACACACACACACACACACACACGCACACACACACACACGAAAGAGAGAAAATAAACTTCATTGTTAGTTTTATGTGGATTTAAATGCATATAATTATGTAAACTTTTGTGAGTTTTCTAAAAACCTTCAAATTTAAACCTTCCAATGTTTAAATTTCTCATAACTTATTCATAGAGAATTGAGAATTATTATAACTTTCATATACTGAAATTCCTAAAGAGTTCATTTGTATGACCAAAACTTTCAGTTAAACTTGGCAAAAATTAATTTCTAGGGCATTATAGTTTGGTTCAGTGATTCTGTGAGAGTTTGTTGGGTTGTGTATGTATGTGTGCCTATGTTAGGGTGTGTGTGTATGTCTGTACCTATGTTGGTGTGTGTGTGTGTTAGTATACATGTGCTTACTAGAAATTTTTTATCATTCTTTTTATAAATGTATAAACTTGAATTTATTTTCATTTCTCTGAACTGGAAATAGTATAGCAATGTAAGACTAAAATTTTGTTTGTATAGATATTGCTTAAATGTATTTTTTCCAAATGATGTCATCATTATATAAATATGCTGTTATTATGGGTGAAGAATTACACTTAATTGGCACAAAAATAGGAAGGATATACAAATTCACTACACTAACAAATAAAATATTCTGTTTAAAAATAAGCTAACATGCATGCATTTAGAAAAAAATATTTTGCAATCAAATGTATTCTATCTATCTAATGTTAGTGACACCAAACACTAAAATGACATATGCTCCTTTGGAATGAACTCTAATTTTTTTCTTAAGTCCTTATGCTAATCCAAATGCTTTAATTTATATAAATTGACTATGTCTAAAACTCTACTGCAGTGACTTAAATATCCTATTTATAGGAGACTAAAAATAGCTAACAAAGAATATTTTTACAACAAATTCAATAATAAGACAATTACCCAAGATAAATAGCATGAAATAGAGAAAAATAGGACAGATTTCTCACCTGTAAAATGACAATATGCCTTTATAATGCAGATTAGGTGAATGAGAAGGATGAGATATTACTGTTTTATCAGAAAGCACTATATATACACATATCCATATATATCCATGTGTAAAAATATCTATTCACATGTATATAAATATATATATATATATCCATCTAAATATACATACATATGTAAAATATAATGGATTCTTATGCCACCACAAGGTTTTTTTTAATATCACACAGTTCCATGCCATATTTATCCCTTAGCTCTATTTTTTAACCTCCAATTCTTACTGTCAAAATCAGATCTTCTTAAATTAAACATTAAAATACAGCATGTGATCCAGATACCACACAATCCCCCTACGGTGCTGTCATCACATTCCACACACTACTCTCTCAGACTTTTGCACATATTCTGTTGCTATGGACAAAAAGAGTAAATTTAGCCTAGGTGAAAATAAAGGACCCCTATCGTCAGGCATATGCATCCCACCCAACTGAGAGGCGTCCATCTTCTCACCAGCGCAAGAATGGATTGGCAGAAAAAGTCCTGTAGCCCCTGGAATTTGCAAACATCAAATCTAATAGATGAATTGCATATAAAATTCTCCAGATCACTGTAGTACTAAGCTCTTTGTTGAGGAACAGGATTTTTATTCAATTAACCTTTTTCATTTGTTTTAGTATCTATGACATATGCTATGGTAGGCACAAAAATACAATTGTGATTGAAAGAGTATGTACAGCATAAGATATTAATTAAATAATCAAAGTGATGATTTTATAACTACATGCTTATTAATTTAATGATTGCCATAAAAAGACCACAAATTGGGTGGCATAAATAATAGAAAGTCATTATTTCACAGTTCTGGAGTCAGTCCTCTTGCATCAAAGTATCAGCAGGGTTGGTTCCTTCTGTTGGCTATGAGGGAAATCATGCATCCTATTTCTCCCAGAGCTTCCAGTACTTTTGTGGGAATCTTTGGCATTCTCTGGCCTGAAGAGGCATCACCATGATCTCTGCCTTTAAGTTCATGTGTGTGTGTGTGTGTGTGTGTGTGTGTGTGTGTGTGTGTCCAAATTTCTTCTTTTTTTTTAAGATGCCATTTTGGTTTAGAGGCTACTTCAGTATAAATTCATCTTAACTAATTACATCTGCACAGACCCTATTTTTATATAAAACCATACTCTGAGGTAGTAGGGTTAAGACTTCAACATATGAATTTATGGGAAACAATCCAATCCATAGCAGATGAGTAGTGCTTTTGAAGAAAGAACCAATATTACCTTAGAATATGACAACATACTGCAACTTGGACTGCCTATGAGCACTGGAGACTGGTTGAGAAAAGTTTGCCTAAAAAAATGTGAATAACTGAAGGAAGTAGAAAAAGAGAAATAAAAGATGGTTGCAAAAAGAGGAAAAAAGGTCATCATAGATACTCCTAAAGTTCAAGATGATTTTTTTCCACAGTGCCTGGCACCACAGGAAGCCAAACCATTGGAGCTTCGAATGGACCTGTCATATTCAGTATCTAAAAGATGATTGGTGATCTATTCTATTACAGTTGGGATAAATGCCAAAAATGGAAGTGTAGACAACACCTACAAAGAGGACTTCTTCCTGTAATGAATGGCTTCCAGAGACTGGGGAGACTAGAATCCCTAGAGAGGAAGTGTATGAAGGAAAGTTCAACAATAACACCAAAGCATGCAGATCTATAGTATGTGCAATTAACATACAGTTTGCACCAGTGCCACAGGAAAGTGTTAGGAAAGATGAATCTAACAAGACAAAAATTGGCTAAATCATTGCAAGATAAATATTCCACTATAGGTAAACATGGTAAGGGGAAATTATAATTTTGTAAAGATGTGATAAAATAAAAATCTGGTCAAGGTCTACAAATAGGAGTGAAGGAGATAGATTTTAGAAATGTCAATGTATAGCAACAATTTCTAATAAAGTATAAAGTATGTTCACCTCAGATTTTGCCATTAAATTTTCCTTGATGTTAATTGGAAAAATATATAAGAAAGAAATACTGGTAAGTGTTCAATAATTGGCTTTCTGAAAAAAATTGTGTATATATAAATATATATACTGACATATAAACTTAAATGTATTATTAATTTAATTGATATGAAGGATTATAGTATGAAATTTGCAAATAATATAATACACATTACTTTTATTGAAATTTCTTATAGCCAATTGACTCACACAAAATGCTCTCATTTATTTTTGCCAAATTGTTCTATAACCAATATGGCTTTGCAGTTAACAAATGAATTTAATTGCAACACAAATGTTGGCTGATATAAATGCTAGCTTATTAATGACAAGATGATATTAAAATGGCATGGCTATATGTTGGAACTTCACTCACTTATCAAGGATCTGAATGATTTCTTTGCTGATTAGATAATAGACTTTGGGTATCAGAATATTTTCTCCATATTTGCGCTATTCCCGATCTAACATCTACAGACACAATAATCAGCATTGTTAACATTTTCTCCATCCCTCTATACAATCTAGGCAATCGAAACAAAGCAGTGTTTGACATTTAGTGTTCACCAGTGTTCAAAATGTAAATGAAAATACTTTCCTTTTCATCATAGCTTACTTCTAGCTACCCACCTTCCATCACTGAATGCAAAGTTTAGAAGAGACACACAAAATGGACACATTATATAGTATTTTCACCATATAAATACAATAGATAAGACCTGAATAACATAGATAATGGTAAAAATTTTGAAAGTAATAAATGCTGAACACTTACCACTTTTACTTTTAAATGATTTAAGTCTAGGATTTCATGATTTAATTTTTAATAATGATCATGTTTAACAGTTGGCTAAAAAGTTCCTGAAAATCTAACAAGAAGCATTTAAGTCTGAGAGTCAGCTCCAGCACACCTCCAAAAAGAAATAAATATGAAAGCAGAGTGTTTAATAACCTAAATCTCATTCAAAAATAAGAGAGGAGAGAGAATTTCAGCAAAAGATAATGTCTGCCACTCCAGTGAGGAGCAAGACACGTCACTGAGTATTTTATTTTATTTTATTTTATTTTATTTTATTTATTTTATTTTATTTTATTTATTTTATTTTATTATTTTATTTTATTTTATTTTATTTTATTTTATATTATTTTATTTTATTTTATTTTTGCGGTACCGGGGATTGAACCCAGGGGCGTTCTACCTCCGCGCTACACCCCCAGCCCTATTTTTTATACTTTTATTTTTGAAACTGGGTCTCACGAAGTTGCGGAGGGCCTCATTAAGTAGAGAGAGAGAGAAAGGGAGAGAGAGACAGAGAGAGCTGAGGCTGGCCACGAACCCGGATCCTCCAGTCTCCACCTCCCAAAGTACTGGGATTACAAGCGTGCGCCACCACTCCCGGCCACTGAGTATTTTAGAATGAAGTGTCTTTCCAAGGGAATTGAAGTCAGAAATGGTATAGTAATACATTTCTAGGAGCACAATTCATAATAACCAAATTTTGGAATCTGCCTAGGGGGTCCATCAACAGATGAATGGATTACAAAACTGTGGTAAACACACAATGGAATTTCACTCAGCCATAAAGAACAACAAAATTATGTCATTTTCTAGAAGACGGATGGAACTGGAGAATATTATGCTAAGTGAGATTAACCAATCTCAGAAAGTGAAGGGTGGTAAGTTTTCTCTCATATATGGAGGTTAGAGAGAAATTGGAAAAGAAAAAGATTACAGATAAAGAAGAGAGTCCAATGGAGTGATGGAAGGAGTATAGGAAAAGGGAGTGGTGGGGGCGAGGGGGAAAGGAGATTTGATGAAGGAAACGGCTAAAATAACGCTATGTACATATACAAAATGACCAACACCGATCTTACTAACATGTATGGGGAAGGAGAGGAGGAGAGGAAGAGTGGGGTGGGATCCAGAATGAAACACACCAAGTGCAGTGTGCATGTATGCTCCTGTCACTCTGAACCTCAT
Source organism: Glis glis (assembly GCA_004027185.1). Taxonomy (NCBI): domain Eukaryota; kingdom Metazoa; phylum Chordata; class Mammalia; order Rodentia; family Gliridae; genus Glis; species Glis glis. The sequence goes on along the minus strand of PVJS01007272.1, from coordinate 32,690 downwards.
TAGAATGTCAAATTATAATGCATCAATCAAAGTATATTAAAAAGAGTAAAAATTGAAAGAGTTGTCACTTTATTTATTTATTTATTTATTTTGCAGTACCGGGGATTGAACGCAGGGGTGTTCTACCTCCGCGATACGCCCCCGGCCCTATTTTTTTATACTTTATTTTGAAACCGGGTCTCACGAAGTTGCTGAAGGCCTCACTAAGTAGAGAGAGAGAGACAGGGAGAGAGAGAGAGAGAGAGAGAGAGAACTGAGGCTGGCCGCGAACCCAGATCCTCTGGTCTCCGCCTCCCAAAGTACTGGGATTACAAGTGTGCGCCACCACGCCCAGCTGAGTTGTCACTTTAAAGCAAGAAAAAGTATTAAAGATTAAGTCCAAAAACAGGATCAAGAGTGAGAAATGTAGAAAAGTTTCAACCTTTTTCTAAGAAAAATACCTAGACAGAGTGAAGTTGAAATTAATTAAAAGAACTATCAGTAAAAACCCTCTAAGAAAAGCAGTGAGGTAGCGATCACTCAAAAACTAATAGTTTATTGGATTTTTAGAAAAACTGGTTCTATGTGACAACTGAAGCTGACATCCAAGAAAAAACTGCTCTTATTAATGTCACCAATGACCTCGAAATAGCCAAATGCAGTTGACAATTTTGGCCTTTAACTCTCCTGATGTTTCATTAGTATTTGACATTGATGTCTATCTCCTTCTTCTTGAAGCATCCCATGCTGTTTTCTGCGGTATACCCCACCCTTTCTCTTTTTGTTTTATTTCTACCTGCCTAGTACTTTCCCATGCTTCTTTACTGATGCATTTTAATGCTGGGATTCCCCAAGGATGCATCATCAGCTTTTTTCCCTTCTCACATACATCGTCCAGTGATTCCCAACTGGGTAAATTTTATCCTGAAGGGACATTTGGCCTTATTTAGAGACATTTTTGGTTGTCACTTGGGGAGCACAATTGACTCCCAGTTGTTAGAAGCTGGGGATACTCCTAACCATCCTACAATGCACAGAGAGCCCCCCCCCAGAAAAAAAAACAAGACATCAAGGAATAAAGTCAATAATGACATAGTCTCCTTCCACCTCTGCATCAGTATTTCTCAGATTGGTACTTCCAGGCCAGAACTGCCCTTGAAAAGTACATCTCTCTGTATCCATTGCTATTTTTAGTCTTGGGTCATACAGGAATCTCATGAAACACGTCTAAGGCAAAGTTCACCAATGTTTTTCCTCTCCACTCTCTAATTTTGCCATTGATGGCCACATAAAACAGATTTATCCTAGTCTTCTCCATTTCTTGTACCCTTCATATCTCGTCAGTCTCCAAGTCCTGCAGCTTTGGTCTCTAAAACCTCTTTCACAGGTACAACCTTTGCCTAAGCGCTTATATTTATCATATCACATTAGAAACCTTTGAACTGATTATCCTGTGTCCATATTAAGTTCCATTTAAGCCAGGTGCCTACACTGCATTTATAGAAATATTACTGAAATAAAAAACCAGAATATATTCTTCTTTTTGTAAAAACTATAATGGCTTTCTAACCCTACCAGATTCATTCCCCCTTAAGAAGAATTCCAGCCGAGCATAGTGGCACATGCCTGTAATCCCAGTAATTGAGAGGCTGAGATAGGAGGGTCACAGGTTCAGGGACTCTGTTACAAAACAAAAAATTAAAAGGGCTGGGGTATAGCTCAGAGGTAGAATGTCCCTGAGTTAAATCCCCAGTGCCCCCAAAATAAAATAAATAAAATAAAAAGGAAGGATTCCAACATTTTAGGAAATACTTGAAATAACAGCCAGCTCCATGATGTTAGCCCACAACTCCATGCTAAACTCCAGCTTTTCTAAAAAATCCAGCTTTCCCTCTGTGCATGCATTTGTTCATGATTTTCTCTCACCCATTCTTCCCCCGGGCCCCCATTTGCATGGCTCATAGTAATTCCTCTATTCAATGGTTTGGATCTGGAATGTTCTCCAAGGACTCATGTGTTGAGGCTTGGTCCCCAGGGCAGCAGTGTTCAGTGGTGAGGCATCGAGGAAAATGATTGGATCCTGAGGGCTCTTATTTCTTCAGTGAATAATTAATTTACTGATAGCTGAATGGACAACTGAGTGTGTTGTAAACTATAGAGGATGAGACATGTTTAGAGGAAGTAGGTCACTGTGCCCTGGAAGAGTACTTCTTGTCCCCAACCTGATCCTCTCCCTCTCCCTCTCCCTCTCTCTCTCTCTTTCTCTCTATCTGCTTTCGGGCCTCCATGAATGGAACATCTTTCCTCTGCCATGCCCATCTTCCAGGAAGTTCTATCTGGACTCAGGCGTAAAGCAACAGAACCAGCCAGCAATGGACTGAAAATTATGAAACCATGAACCCAAATGAATCTTTCCTCCTTTAAGTTGTTTATGTCAGGCATTTTGGTCACACAGTGATGTAAAGCTGACTAACAGACTCCATCACCACTCAACTGAAATGCCACCTATTTTCTAAAACAATACAATATTTTTCAAATGATAATCCAGTTAGTAAGAGTATGAGCAAAGCAGCATTGTCATTAAGTAAGCAGCATTACATTATGAATTCCAGCAACAATTTTAAAAACAATTTTCACTTAAAATGTTAATATTCCTACTTTTTGGCAATTATAGACATTCATTTTTTACTTAAGGTTAATGTAAATATATTTGCAAGGATGCTCTTTTCAGCATTATTTGCAAAGTCATAAAAATGGAGTAAAATCAAAGGAATAAAATGTCTAAATTATTTTCACACAATATCTTATAGGCATTTTTAAAATTTCATAATCTGAGTGTATTGACCTGAAAGATTACCCTATATTGTTAGGGGTAGGGAGTGGTGGAGCATAATCTTAGTGTATTTCGACTATCAACAAAAGAAACAAAAACAGATATTTTCACTTTTTAAATAAACTTTTTATTTTAGAATAATTTTAGATGTACTGAAAGGTTACAAAGATAATATGGAGAATTTCTGGATATTCCTCACCGAATTTCCACCATTTTTAACATCTACATTTGCACAAGAATTTTTCAAAACTAAAAAAAAATCAATACATTACTATTAACTAACATTCAAACTAATACAGATTTTATCTGTTTTTCTGCTGATATTCTCAGATGCTTCAAGATCTAATTCAGGGTATCACATCACAATTATTTTTTACATTTTTAACTGGATGCACTTCTTCATTTGTATTTTTAATGTGCATATACAACATTAGCAGTGTTAATAAAAAGGCTCAAGTAGCCAGTCACAGTGGTACACACCTACAATACCAACCAGCTTTTAGAAGGATGAGACAGGAGGGTCGCAGATTTGAGGCCAGCACAATAACTTAGCAAGACCCTGTTTCAGAATAAAAAAAAATAAAATAGAACTAGGGGTGTAGTTCAGTAGTAGAACAGCCCTGGGTCTATCTCCAGTACCACAAAATGAAGTCAAATGAAATAAAATAAAAGTAGAATAAAATAAAAGGCTCACGTGTTTTTTCCTGAAATTCTTCCATGCCTGTTCAATGGCCCTCTTCAATTCCCAGAGTTATTTTGTGCATCACTCCAAAATCACATGTATTAAGTCCTGCTATAGTCATTGACTTTTCTCTTTTGTCTCCAAAACTAGTTTTAATTAGGAAACTCTGAAATAAGAGAGAGCTCAGAGTTTTTGGCTTATTCTGTTTCCTCACATCATGATACCCCTGGAGCCAAGATGCAAGTTAATTAATTTTAAAAACCACAGTAAACTAAATAATAAGCATCAAAAATTGCAATAACAGAACCAAGGGATTGGAGCTAGGGTATAGCTCATGGTAGAGTCCTGGGTTCATGCCACAGAACTGCAAAAGAAAAGAAAATGGAACCAAGGTATAAAACTAAATGAAATAGTTATATATACATCTTCACACTTGTTAATGAAATCAGTGAGAGCTGAGAGAAAAGTATAAGCCTTACCAGGAGAAGCTCAGAAGCAGGTCACAAAATGTCCAGTTAAAAGTAATTAGATTATCAAATGATTTAATAATCATATTTCATTTTCATATAAGGAATAAACAAAATCAGATTATAAGGTCTGATAGAGATGCAGCAATACAGACAACATCAAACAATGACTAGCACTTCTTAGCCAGTGACAAACATTAACACTAATCATTAAGAAATCTTCATAGAGAATTCTAAACTCTTTTTTCATAAAGAACTCTCCAGAAACCATTTTATTGATTAAGAATTTTATAAAACCTTCCCAAAACATTATTCATTTGACCACTCAGGGAATTTCAAGTGCTACAAGAAATAAAATGGTTTCCATTTTTAGAATCTTGACAAGCAGTATAACATAGATTTCAATTAGACCTTTTGTTTTAGTACAAAATGTTCCTATTCTTTTGAAAGCACTTCTTTGAATAATCAAATGAGTAGTGGAAAGGAGGTAAGAGGGATAAAAGTCTGTGGACTCTGATAAGAGCACAGACATTAAATAATACAAAAGTATTAAAATTGTAAAAATGGCTAGTATTTTATTCCATTTAATATTAAAAAATATTTTCTTGCAAGTAGGTACAAACAGTCACTCTTAAATAACTCAGAGCAATAAGTAGATTGGTCAAAGCCACAGAATTCTCTTTAAGGTTTGATGTATTTTGTGGGTCATCATGTCATGGAAGAAAGGTATTAAATACTTCTGAGAGTCAAGGTCTCTCACTTAGTAGAATGTCATGGAGTCAGAAGGACTGGATACCACCTGTGAATAAGTGATTTAGAAACTGCACATTCCAAGATAACTTCCAACTCTAATGTAAAGCTGGGAATTTCCCAAGGTCTCTGCAAACTCACCAACCAGTTGAAACAAGTCAAAGCCATTCAATTTATAACGATAGCTTTGGACAGGGATTATTAGAAAAGTAGTGATTTTTTAAAAAATTTGTTGAATAATCATTTAAGTAAAAGCAGTAGCAGAAAGCCTATACTCTAACAAATTATGAGAGACCAAGCAAATTCCTTGCCATGGCTGAACCAAGGAACATCACCACAGCACAATGCCAAGCCAGGTCCCACCTTTTGTCCTTCTTAATAGCCAGCCTTAACAAGGAAATTTCCTTCAGCTCCTGCCAGAGCTACTAAGTCAGCTTCTCCAACACATGGGCCGGGCAGGTGACACCAAGGAGACAGCACCATCTTCTCCTGAGAGGCAGCCTTTAATTGAAGCTGGATGGGCCAAAGCAGTAAGAGACCCACATGGGAACCTGTCCACGTTCACTATTTCTGTTCCACCCATTTAGTTCCAGTTTGTCCAGCAGCCCCCACTTTGCATTCTGGACTTCCTGTCTGGTGGACTTCAGCCACCAAAGTCAGAGGGAGAAATAATAGCTATATATAGGCTAAGTACCTAGCTCCCACACTTGTGTGACTCTTCCCTAGAAAAGTCTTGTAGACTTTACTCAAACCCTCTCCATTTTTTAACTTGTCTGCTGTTCTTTAGAACAAATTTTCCTATGTGCACATATGTCCCTATCACTCTAACCTTCATTATGATGTGTGATTACAATGCACCAATAAAAGTATACTTAAAAATGCATGCATCACTTCAAAATAAAGTCACTCCCCTGCATATGACTATTACATTTAAAATCATTAATAATAAGTGTTCATTCACATACATCAGAGTAAAATTCTGCCTCAAAAAACAGGGCATTAGGGGACAGAGAAATACTAATAGATGATAGATAGATGATAGATAGATGTAGATAGATGATAGATTAGATAGATAGATGTATGATAGATAGATAGATGATAGATAAGTGGATATATTTTCAGATTGCACACTAATACAAAGCAGTCATTGAGGTTTTACTTCTGGCCTATTATTGTTGCTATGTTTTTGGGATTGGGGTGAAAAATGATAATGGGTTAGGAAATCTAATTGCTGTTAGCAAGGACTTGCTTTCTCTATGAAAACAGTAAAAATGATTTTTGCTTCTTAGACCATGTTCACAGACAAAACTGGAATGATTAAACCCACCGATAAGTGAAGGATAAAATGGAGTTAAATAAAAAACAGATTGGGAAGTTTTTATAATGATGAAAAATAAACAACTTGATTTTTCAATAAGACATTTATGTATTAAACCATACCTGTGTGTTTCCTACTGGTTGGTATTTTTTCAAATACTAGGTGTCATTTCAAAAAACATAATCCGATTTCTCTATATGTAAAATAATGGTTAAACATTCACTAATTATAGATGTAATACATCTAAAAATTTCATAAATATAGATAGATGGATCCAATATTGACATAGCCACAGATTAAGCAGTGGCAACTCTGAGGCTTCCAGAATCTAGGATTCTAGGGGGTAGCCTTCTTCTTTTAAGGTGGCACATCGACATCAAAATTAGTAGGGATAAAGTAAAGGACACGAGTCACACTCGACTGTTTATTAATGGTTGAGTGAGAATGAGGGAGTTTCTAGTCTTTGTCTCCACTCTGTAGGAAGTCATTTGTCCCAATTTACTGTGATCTGAGCAAAGTGAACAGCCTGTTTACAAATGGATGGCAAAACTCCTTCTATTTTACAAATCTCCTTCTATTTTACCTTGGATATCATTCTCCTACTTGGCAGTTCCACCAGTTTTTTAGCCACTCCAGTTAACATCTAAATTTTCTTTTTATACAGAACAGTCTCTCAGAATTCAACCATTGCATGCATTTCTCTATATTTGATCATCCTACTGATTGTTCTCCATAAGTCTAAAAGTCTATGTGTGATCCAGTACTTGGGAGGCTGAGACAGGAACATCACAGGTTCGAGGCCAGCAGCATACGGTAACTTAGTAAGACCCTGTTTCAAATTAAAAGGTATAATAGGGCTGGAGGGGGGATGGCTCAGAAGTAAAATCCCCCTGGGTTCAATCCCCAGTACCCCCTCACACCCAAACATATCAAGTTCATGTGTGAACTGAGAAAATGATTATACTATGTCTCTACTTACCTACAAAGGAAGAAAGACCTTCCAGTTTTATCTTGTAAAGGAATAATAAAAAGTTAGATTAAAAAATTAAATATGAAAATTTAAAGTCAAATACGTTTTATAGTTGATAGATCTTCCATTTAAAATGTCTGAAATATAACAATATATGTATATGAAAGTGATGACTTAGTTATTGAAAATAATAACCTAAAATAAAATCTAACAATTATTTAATTTCCCACACTGTACCTCAAAAGGAAAAGTATTATGGTGTTTAAGAGTATTCTACACACACATTTCCATTCTTAAGTAAGAAGTATATGAATACCAATTAATAAACTAGAAGGAAAAAAATTGGTTCTAGTCTTCACAAAACCTGTTGTTACATCTCAATGCCTTCAAAAATACTTTTGCAGAGTTTTATGATGCTAAAGGGAAAAAAAGTCCTAAGTAAGCAGCATTGTCCTTAGTGAGTTTCCAGACTTTTGGCAGGGTCTAGGCATCCCAGTGATTGACAGCTGGGAGAATCTTCCCGATTGGCAGAAGACAGCGAGGCCCTCCAGGGGATTCTTTGCCTGCTGACACTAAGAATCATGCCACCCTCTCTTAACTATTTCTTTTTCCAAATTTTTATTAATAAACTTGTCTTTCTGTTCCACCGCAACCATTAAGTATTTCTGGGATTGGCTTGCATTCCCAGAAAGGGGAAAATAATATATTAGTTAAATACAAGATTTGAGATAAGCACCTTCAAACTGAACCACAGTGGCAGGGTAGAAAGTCAGGTCAAATGCATCAAGTGCAAAAAAGTTGAACCATTTATCCTTTCTTTCTGAAGAGGTGTGAAATATCTAAATCTCTCTCCCTCAAAATTATCCCCCTTTTCCCCCAATTTTTCCTGATATGGGATGGCTTTTAGACATGGTTGTTAATCAAGAAAGATCTAAAACATTCTTTTTTAATATACTTTTATTGGTGCATTATAGCTTCACATCATAATGTAAATCATGTTGATAGTGACATACGTTCACACAGCACTTGGTGGACTTTCCCCCAGCTCCCTCCCCATCCCGTCCTTCCCCATCCAGGGTACTGAGGTTGACATTGGTATTCTCACATATGTACATACAGCAGATGGTAGTAATTCCTTCATTGATCCTCACTCTTCCCCCTCCCCTTCCCCTAGACCACCTCCCAACTGGGATACCAGAGGGACTCCAAATAAAACATTCTTTTAATCCCCATTATTTTTTTCAAATAAGAGTGCGAGATTGTGGATATGAAGCAAAATCACCCCTTTCATTCTCTACTTTCTTAAAAAAAAAACTTGTCTTGGGAAGATATTGAAGATCTACACTAGACTCCAGCCACACTGGCCTTCTTTTCCTTCCTCAAACATTGCAAAGTCATCCCTGTGTTTACAGCAAGTGTATTTTTTATGTGGAATGCTCTCTTCTCCCAAATTTTCACATGGCAAAACCCTAGTCATTTAACATATTCTAAACTGATGAATAAATCACAAAACAGGATATAAACCTGGAAAAAATGAAAGCATTTGTAGTTATCCATGAATTTCTTCTATTTCATGGTAAAAAAAAAATCCCTTTCTCCCAGACAAGGAAGGATTATGAGTATTTGATATTTAGATTGAACTAATTTCTATATCTTCCTATTCCTTTTCTGTGACTAAAAGAGAATGGTCATATTAAAATACAAGAAAAAATGTTCAGCATCATTAGCTATCATGGAGATGCAAATTAAAACTACACTGAAATTCCATCTAACCTCAATTAGAAAGGCAATCAACAAGAAGTCAAACAACAATAAATGCTGACAAAGATATGGGGAAATAGGAACTCTTCTATACTGTTGGTAGGATTGCAAATTAGTACAGCCACTATGGAGATCAGTGTGGAGATTCCTCAGAAAATTTGGAATGAATCCAACATATGATCCAGCTATACCACTCCTGGGTATCTTTCCAAAGGGACTGAAAAAAGAATTTTATAGTAATGCATGCATATCCACGTTTATAGAAGCACAATTACAATAGCCAAATTATGGAACCAACCTAGATGTCCATCAATAGATGAATGGATTACAAAATTATGAGATATACGCACAACAGAATTCTACTCAGCAGTAAAGAAAAACAAAATTATGTCATTTGCAGGAAAACAGATGAGCCTGGAGAACATCATGTTAAGTGAGATTAGCCAGTCACAGAAAGCGAAGGGTCATATGTTTTCTCTCATATGGAGAAGCTAGGGAGTAATTGGAACATCAGAGGACTTTAGATAATGGAGGAGAAACTCCAGTGGAGCCAGGGAGATGGTTTTGGGGAGGGTTTGGGGAGGCAAAGAAGGAGAATTAATGAAGGAAACACTTTCACTGATGTTATGTACGTATATGAGAATACCAATGCCTATCTCAATATCTTGTATGGGGAAGGGAGGAGTGGGGAGGGAGCTGGGTGAAAACTCACCAAGTGCTGTGTGCATGTATGTCACTATCACTATGAATTGTATTATCATGTGAGACTATATAATGCACAAAAAAATCAGTTGGCTTATCAGCAGATCTATTTCTTTTTTTAATTTCTTTTTTTTTTGGTACTGTGGATTGAACTCGGGGTGCTCTATCACTGAGTTGCATGCATTCCAAACCTTTTAATTTTATTTTGAAACAGGGTCTTGCTAAGTAACTGCATTCTGGCCTCAAACTTGCAATCCTCCTGTCTCAGTCTGCCAAGTACTGGAATTACAGATATGTGTCACTGTGCCAAGCTGACATGTCTATTTCTAACTCTAAACTGATGTAATAGGACAAAATATGGAAGGGGTGGAGGAAAATATCAAACTAAGTAAACCAACGAATACTTGCAGAAAAAGCATGAAATAGCATCTCCAACTTAAAAGCAGTTAGGAATGTCTCTTTCTCAGTAGAGAACTAGGTTATATAATTTCTGATAATTAGCATTTGGCCTTGAGAAATGAGGATAAAGAAAAAAGAGAAGGTTGTACAATCTGAAGACCAAAGAGCCTTTGATTTACACTGGTGAATGAACATGGATGAGACTCGGAGAGTTCCCTCCTTGTGAACCACCTGCAATACTTGGCCTGCTGAATGCCTCCACACACCATCCTGCTGGTATTCCTCTTATTACTCTTGAATAAATTAATACTCTTGACTTTGGAAAACATATGCAAGGGGGCTGGATCCTAAGGCTGTATCTGTGATGGATGATGAATGAGATCTCCCAGGAGAATAAAGCTTTATCGGTGGAGAATAAAAAGATGTCTCTCTCAAAGAGAGGCACATGAACAAGACCAGGGTGGGCATTCTAGGACTCTCTAATATAGAACTCTTTAATTTCTAGAGTGTTTTGGGGCACTAGGAATCAAATATTTAGTGTGTAGCTTACATATTTTCCTGCCCAGTTAAATTTTTCTTTAAGCCCCATTTTCTAAAGTCTGGTACTTTCTACAACCTTCTGCAATAGAGATGTAGAGAACGGAAACATCAGACAGTGAAGGGAAGCGTGGTGCACCCCACAGCAACCTCGCACATGGCCCTGAATGCCGGAAAGGGCTTGAGTTGAAGGGGTTTTGTCAGGCAGCTCCAGTTGCTGGGAAGAAGGGAAGAGAGTGATGGTTCGTGGTAAAAGCAGGTACAAAGGGCAATGGTGCATGGAGTGAGGGAGCATTACATGGCAGCCATGCAAGAGCAAATGGAGACAAACCCCTCTCCTATTTCTAATGTAATAAGGAAGTTATCCTTCATGAGAGGAATCACATGGGCTGAACATGCCCCAAAATCATGTACTTCAGACTGAGATTTCTATTAAGCATCAGCAATAATATAAATATATATGAAAGTCTCCCTACTTGGATATCATAAATGTGCTAATGACGATGGACTTAAGGGTAATGTCATGAAATATACAAATTGCTGAAATGTGTACTAAAACTTGCTGCTTTAAAACATCTTTTAAGGAAAGGCTTATTGTTATCCCACTCATTTTATATAATGTGATGATAATAACATTTAAAATGTTTCCATACTATAGCAAATGGAAAATTGAAAATAAAAAACAAAGTGACTAAAAGATAAAGTCATTCAACCAATTAATAAAAACCCACATTTATGAGACAGATTTACTAGGAGGTAAATACACTATTCCATAAAATGACTCAACGGGGTCTTCATTAAGACGCTAAGATCTTTAAAATATGAATAAATTCCCGAAAATTGTCAACAATTGCTTTTCTAAAGCGTTACTCTTTTAAAATAGAATAGAGAAATGTTCCTGTAAATAGCAGAATTCTATTCTTGCCAAAGAGTGTCCACTTGGTGCCCGGAACACTCTGAAATCATTTTCCTGTCCCCAGGTACTCCTGCCCCTTCGGTGATTCTGCAGCATGACATTTGTCTGAGCTTCTTAAAACACATCTATCCTGCTCTTCCTTGGCCCAATAAAATGTTGTGGCTCATCATTGCTTATTAAATCTGGGTCAAATTTCCTTCTTGTATTTATGCCCTATCACCTATTTCCAGTTTTATATTGGTGGATAGCAAATCATCCCCAAATTAAGTGGTTTCCAGAAATCCTTATTTTATCATGTTTCTGGTTTCTGAGGGTGAGGGACCTAGGAGATGGTCAGCTGGGCGTTTCTGGTACAAAGCAAGGTTTCAGTCAGAAGGAATCAGGAGTTAACACCGAGACTTCAGCGTGGGGGTGAGTGAGGCAGCTGCCCCCTTTATGTGGGTATCAGAGCTTTCCCAAGTGGTCCTTCTACATGTGCTACTTTGGGCTTCCTCCCAGCCATGGTCTCCTTGAGGAAATTGGATTTCTTCCATGACCACTCAAAGTTCCAGTGTGATTTTTCCTGAGAAGCAAGCAAACACTACATGACCTTTCATAATGCACCTTTGAAAATAACATCATGTCATTTCATTGTATACATTGGGTCAACCAGTCACTAAGGCTGGCCCCAAATCAAGAGGGGATATAGACCTCACCTCCTGATAGGAAGGGTATCAGTGCCACATTACATATCTACAAGAATACGGGCAATGGAAGCTATTGATGGGGCCACCTTGGAAAGTGCCACATGCTGTATGCTCTGATTTCAACTTAATTATCTGCCAAAATGACATATTTTAGTTGATTGCTTTCTTATGTCCTCATTTCTGCCTTACTTCACAAATATACCTTTTGATATGTGGATTGTTTATTAAACAACCACAGTGAATGGAGTAAATGTCTCTGTTCTATTGATATAGTGTTCAACCTTTTTCTTACTTGACCATTGGAAAATTAGAAATGATATAAGTAGAGACTTTAAATATGATTGTGTGGTATGCCTTTGATTATAAACTGTAGTGTTCAACACTACAGAGAGTTGCCCCACTAACACATGCTCCTTTAACCAGGGCCCCAGAACAAATTAATCTAAACCCACCCACAGCCGGGAGCCCATCTCAGCTGATAGCAATTTGGATCAGCCTCACACAGTCAAGCCAGGCCTGGATCCGTCAGACCCACGTCAATAGATGCGTCTGCCCATAAACCACCGAGTTTGGGGGGAGTTTTCTATGTGGTTTCATTTTGGCAGTAGCTGTCTAATACATATCCTTTTGCTTCAATCAGACTATTTTCTTCATTGTATCTGCTAACTTTCCATGGTCTGACCTCTGCTCACAGTATGGCTGCGTCTTGGAATGCTATTCCCCACACTCATCTGCTTTCAATTTTCAAGGCCTACTATAATTTTTTATTTAGCCTACTAAGTGATGAGTGACCATATGGCAAAAACTGAGAACATTCTAGACCAACAGCTAGTTAATCTCAAACATGTGAGAGAACACACTGAGATGAGCAGCAGCATCTATCTACCCACAGCTGACTAGATGTATAAATGGGCAATAGGCTTCTGAGAAATAAAGATGGTTATTGTTTTAAGCCAATGTGTTTTAGAGTGGTTTGTTAGCCAGCAATAACTAACTGATAACATGGACATTAGTAAATACTATTCAAATATATTGAAACAGCAGCTCCTATTAATACCTATGGGCTACCTTTTGATTCATTAAAATGCAAGAATATTTAAATAAAGATATATTTGTGTGCATTAAAATAAAACTGTGCTAAATAATATACATACTGTGCTTGGACATTATTCAAAAGCAGTCAGAAACTTCGAGCTTGCCCATTTTCCATGTCTATAAATTTAATTGTTTACATATCAAGGCATTTTAGACTAGGGGACCTATCATACTTTCATAACATTAACAGAGAAACTGAGATGGAGAAAACTTCTTTAGCACACTTTCGTCATTTTCTGCCCACACACTCCTCTCTTACAGCAACATCTATCTACTTGCATAGGGTTTTTTTTTTTTTGTGTGTGGTACCAGGGATTGAACCCAGGGACGTTCTACCTCCGAGCTAAACCCCCGGCCCTATTTTTTATACTTTATCTTGAAACCGGGTCTCATGAAGTTGCGAAGGGCCTCACTAAGTAGCTGAGGCTGGCCGCGAACCCGCATCCTCCGGTCTCTGTCTCCCAAGTACTGGGATTACAAGCATGCGCCACCACGCCCAGCCCATAGGGTTTTTTTAAATGTTTTCTGCTTTTGAAACATCAGCACATCTCATGCTGCTTCCTTTGTCTGTTTATCGCTTCTATTTTTTCTCTTCCTATACAATGCCTACCTACCCTGAAAAGCTTAGTTCAAGTAGCACTTCTCCTGACCCAAATTTGCTTAGATTTGATTTTTTAATACATGCTCCACCCTATAAATATTTCTATGTTAGTCTGACTTTGGGAGAAAGCATGAACCTGTCATTGATTAAGAGATTAATCACATCTTGTAGGTAAGTTGGCATATTTACCTACAATGATTTTACATGTATTCTGTAAAAGTATTGAGGGTAAACAGCCATCTAACGAGTCTGAGATCAAATAAAAAGGTGTGCATGAGAAATGAATAGAAGAAAATTGATTCCGTTAGGGCAATACCAGAACTCCAAGGCCTGCAGGCTTCACTCCACGTTTCAGATTCACTCCCTCTTATCAGTTGTTACTACTGAAGTCCAACATGCCATGGTAGAGGCTGACAGTTCTTGGAAATTGCCAGCTGACTTGAGCGCCCGTGAGTGGCGGGTTATCTCTACAGTAGACTTGCTGCCAGGAGACTCCTATGGCCTTTAGGTTACCATCTTTAGAAAACAGACATCACTAGGATAATAATACTTTTTGATTTGCCCAGAACAACCCTGATTTAGTCCTCTTGATCCAGAAAACTTATTAATCGTCTCCCCTTTCTCTCTCAAAAGTGCCCCAGTTTAGATATGAAATTGTGTTGTCACTATGGGTACACCTCCGATGCAAGATGGATCTTTCTGTATAACACCAGAAGTTCTTTTAAGTCTCACATCAGCCAGACCTTCAAGTAATAGTAGACAACAATATTATCTTCTTTTGGTACTGGGGATTGAACCCAGGGGTATTTTACCAGAGCTACACCCCCAACCCATTTTTTAAATTTTCTCTTTTGAAACAAGGTCTAAGTTGCTGAGGCTGGCCTCCAACTTGCAATCCTCCTGTCTCAGCCTCCCAAGAACCAGGATTACAGGGGTGTGCCCCCACACCCTGCTTTTATAAAGTAAAATAAGAAATAAGAAAATAACTTTTTCTTATTTCCCACTTTTTCAGTACTAGTCTTATTGAACTCAATTTAAATATAATAACATGTACTAATTTTAAGTATACAGTGTGTTGAATTTTGATAAGCAGCATTCACACGTGCATATGCCACTCATGATTAGGATATAGAACAATTTCATTACCCTCTAATGTTTCCTTATTTCCCCTTCCAGTCTATTCCCCACTTCCTGTGGGCAGGTACGATTGTGATATCTACCATTGTTATTTAGCTTTCCTGTGCTACAAGGCCATGAAAGTAAAAATATACGTGGAACATATTCTTATCGTTTGGGTCTTTTGCTCAAGGTAATTTCTTTACCCTCATGCATGCAGTTGTACACATCAATAGATCGTGACTTTGCATTACTGAGTAGTAATCTGGGTTGCAAATAGTATGCCTTGTTACTTCATGCAACTGGGAATGAAAATTTGCATTGTATACACTTTGTGTTTTTATAGGATAAAGATGATATAACTATTTTATGACATGTCTTTTTATGGGCTAAAAGTTTTAATTTTTATTAGATAAGAAGACAGGAGTGACATTCTGTGTTATAGTGATGGCATATTAATAAAATTATTAAAACACTGCCTGACTCTTCCAACTAGTTGTGCCATTCTGCACTTCTGCCATCAATGTACGAGGGTCTCAATTCTTCCTTGTCCTCACCAGCACTTGCTCCTTACAGTCTATTTAATTTTAGACATTATACAGCAGGTGGAAATAGAGAAAGTTATCTTTTAAAAATTACTTTTAAAAGAATATTTTCCAGAAGTACAATTCTATGATCACTAAGAAAAGAAATATTTTAGTTAATCGAACTAACTACAACACAAAGATAATTACTTTCAAGTTTTCATTTTCTATCTTATTTTAACACGTTAGAATACATTTACATATATACTGTGGTGCTGAAACTCAAACCCAGAGCTTTTCACTTGCTAGGCAAATACAGAATCACTGAGCTACCTCCCCAGCCCTAGGGAAAAAAATATATATACACATACTTTTCTTGTTGTATATATTCTATATATATATATACTTTTGTAGAATATATATTTACATACATACTTTTATTGGCACATTGTAGTTATACATTATAGTGAGGTAAAAGCAATATATATATCAACATTTTTAAAAAGGAAAGGAGAGATTAGCAGAACATACATATATTTTTACTGTCACTTTCTTTAATTTAGAAAATTATTGTCTCTTCTGATTTTTATAGATTATTATAATATGTGGTTCTTATTAGCTCTATAATCATTTAGAAGGAGGTTTAAGGACATTTTTTCATAGCTGACTTGGAAAATATGGTCATAATTTTAAAATCCTTGAGCTCAAAGTATTTGGTTACCAAGTAAGAAAAATTATGGTTATCTTAGTTCAGTTAGCTCATTTTAACGTCATATGATTCATAAAACTTGTTTAGAGAAAATATGGAATTAGAAAATCTGAGGCTACACACATGATGTTAATTTGGTTAAATGGTGATATGATCACAGAAGATTTTGAAAATCTTCTTCCTTGAAAAGGGGTTATAGGGCTGGAGATGTGGCTCAGTGGTAGAGTGCTTGTATGTTAGGCCAGGGGTTCAATCCCCAACACCACTCAGGACCACAGACAAACACACACACACACACACACACACACACACACACACACACACGAGTTATAGTAGATAAAGAACTCAGTAGCAATTTTAAAAGTCTTGTTCTCTTTGAATTTTTAATATCTGGTTATATTTTTATGGAATAATTTCAATAAAAATATGAAAAAAGTCTTCATAGAGTGTTTGACTAAGAAAGAATCATCTAACTTCAAAATAGAATCCAATGTTTGTGGTAACTACCCATGCAGTCAAGGCATCCAACGACACAAAGTAATTTACCTGTAATCAATTCAATGCCTCGGTGTGCTCAGTGGAGCAACCCAAATTATTCAGTGTGAATCTATTACAGCTCAGGCTGATTATTGTCTAAAGATGAGTCTCTGTGGTATAACTTTGGGGAAAGATATTCAATGCCTACCATCAATCATCAATCACCATATTAGATGAAATTCATTATCCTTTCAGTTTAGGAGCTTTAGATAAAAATGCATTTGATGAATCTTAATGAGTAATAATCTCCTTTCTAAGAAAGCAATTAGAAACAATTTTACATCAAATATAAGATAAATTTAACATTTACTTATTAAAGCCACTTTAAGATGCTATTGTCGTCTAATTTTATGCATAACAAGTCATATAGTACTAACCTATTTTTATCATCTAGAATGGATATTAGTTACAAATCTCTTACTGGGAAAAATACAAACACAGACACATATATCAAATTATTATCATTTTAATTTCATCAAGGCAAACGTGTGAATGCAGTAACTTGTGAATAGTCTCACACAAGTACATATCCAGCTCACTGTGTTTCACCAGGCAATACATACGAACTAAATTCCAGAAAATCCGAATCCAGCAAGAAACCATAATGGCACACAAGCTTAAAAAATAAAAAGACAGAAAACAGTCATAAGAATGTCCTAAAGTACTTTGATGACAAAAGACATAAAATTAATAAAGCAAGGTAAGCATGCTTTGTACCCCTATGAAATGGCAGCTGAGCTCAGAATATGATACCACGGAATGCAGCCAGCCATGGAAAAGTCCAGTACTCTGTGTGATTCCCACTCTCTCCATGCCCCTTGCTTGAACTCAGCTGGGTCATGAGCTCTATCTTGAAAGCTTGTGCCATGGCCCTCCTTGATCTTTGTACTTTCTGCCTGTTTCTACACAATTCAGCAGTCTCAATCTTTCCGTCAAATTACTTCTGTACTTACTGGTTTTGTTTAAGATAATATCCAAAAAAATTTATTTTCCAATACTCAGATTGAACCCAGGAGCACTCTCCCACTGAGTTACATCCCAAGCCCTTTCTATTTTTTATTTTGAGACTGAAACAGGATCTTGCTTCATTGCCAAGACTGGCCTTGAATATGCGATCCTCCTGTTTCAGCCTCCTGAGTAGCTGGCATGATAGGCATGTGTCGCTGTGCTGGGCTGTAGTCTATTAGTCTTAGTAAATTTAATAGGTTAGTAAACTTAGTAGACTAGTTAACAAAGCTACATATGCTTGCCTACCTTTGACACTGTTTTTAGTATCATCCCCTTTGATTTTAATATAACGAACCTGTAGAACATGAAGGATGTTATATAGTTATTTATTAGGCGTTTTCACTATTCCTGACTTAAAAGAGCAAAATGACCTATACCTATGTACTTCTGTTCCTGACATATTTCTACCAAGTATTTTCACACAAACACACACATACCACATGCACAAATTATGTCCATCCTACCAAGAAGAATGATGATTACATAAAACTCCTGGATATAGTTATGCATATGAAGAGGATTTGTTCATAAATGTTGTTCATAACTATGATAGGATATGCTCACAGAAACTGGAAGAAACAGGAACACACCCCATCTTCCAGAGCATTGCTTTATTTTCTTCTTTTCATTACCTGTTTTTTTTTTTGTACTTGAACCCAGAGGCATTCTGTCTCTGACCTACACCCCCAGCCCTTTTTATTTTCTCGTCTTGTAAACAAGCTCTTTCTAGGTTGCTGAGAGTTTTGCTAAATTGCTGAGGCTGTCCTTGAACCGGTGATCCTCTGGTCTCAGCCTCCCAAGTATTGGGATTACAAGCACCATCCATATTGAGTATTTCACCTGATTTTCATCAGATCACCTTAGAAGGAAGGTAATATAAGGAGTTAATGCCCACTTTGTATGCACTATGAAATTAAGCCCCATCCATTCCTCCACAGAGATGATCCATCTTCTTAAAGATAGTATTTATTTTTTTTTTGTCCAACAAAGAAACTAAAAAATGAGAATTCAATATTTTTAGCTGAGGCTAAATACAGTATTTGGGAGACTGAAACAGGAAGATTTCAGATCGTAGACCAGTCTCAGCAACTTAGTGAGATCCTCAGCAACTTAGCAAGACCCTATTCCAAAATGAAAAATAAAACAGGCTTGGGGGTGTAGTTTGGAGGTAGACTGCCCCTGAGTTCAATCCCCAGTACCAAAACAAAAAGAATTAACTATATTTTAAAAAATATTTCTTATATATAGCAATCATTAAACACATATTTACTAGAACAAGGTCTAGAAAAAGAAAATAATTTTTTTAAAAAGGAGATTGTCTGGGTGGGCCTACCCCAATCAGGTGAGCTTCTACCAGGAACTGGATGCTTCCTGGAGTTTTGAAGAATTGAAAAGTCAGTGGAAGGGTCCAAGTGACAAGGAACTGCAAGGGCTTCTAATAACTGAGAGTGACCCCTGACTAAAAGCAAAGAGCTGGGGAACTCGGCCCTACAACCACAAGGAATGAATTCTGCCAAAACCACCTGAGCTTTATTTTTTTACCATTTTCTTCTTTTATTTCCAAATATTTTTATACTTTTATTGGTGCCTTGTCACCTCACATCATAATGTAGTTCAGAGTGATAGTGACATACATGCACACAGCACTTGGTGAGCTTTCCCCTGGCTCCCTCCCTACTCCCCCTTCCCCATAAGTGATATTGAGATTGGCATTAGTATTCTTACATATGTACATAATATCAGTGGAAGTGCTTTCTTCGTTAATTCTCCCTCTCCCCACTGTTTCCCTTCCTAAATCACCTGAGCTTTAAAAATTCTCCAAAATCCAGACAGGAATGTAACCCAGTCAGCATTTTAATTTTCGCTCTATGAAACCTTAAACTAGGATGCAGGTACCTGACACTCATTTCTGATTCATGAAACCTGTGATAATTAATTTGTGTTGCTTCAAAGAAAAGAATGTAGGAATGAACAGAGACAAGGCCAGCATGTCATCCAAACATTTCCCCCCTCCTCTTTTTAATTATAAGGGTAAAATCCTGAGATACAGATGAACTTTGGTGATGATGCAGGACCAAGGGAAAAATATAAAATCCAAGGTCTACCTGGAATTGGAAATGTTTGGGTGGGAATTATACTTAATCCCTTTTCTCAATGCACAAAGTCAACAGATGATGAGATTTCAGGCTAAGCAAGAATTGCAATTAAACCAACCTTTTCCCAAAGCTACAATCCAACTTTGAACCATCTTGGCAATCAAGATTTCTCCAGCCTTGAGCTTGTATTAAAGTGGTAGGAGAGAAAACAACCTGGGTACGCTGTCTATCAGGAGCTGTCAAACTATAGCCTCTGGCCAAGTCCAGCCCGCCACCTGTTTTTGTAAAGAAAATTCTATCTCAACTCAACCACCATCATTTTTTACATATTATTTGTGGCAACTTTAGCTCTACAGTGGCTGACTTGAATATTTATGGCAGCAACAGTATGGCCCATAAATCCTAAAACATCAACCATCTAACTCTTTACAGAAGAAGTTGGCCCACCCCTGGTCTAAATCACAACAGTATGGGTTATCTTAGTCAGATTCTTTGGTGGTATTTTTTATAACGCTGTAAATTGTAGCTAACTGAAAGCAATACATAATAATTCTTGGTTGTCAAAATGCAAAGTAGAGTTTCAATCAATTTTTCACCCACACTGTGGAATGAAACTAGTTTTACCTAGATTTGCACATAGTCCTGAACTATAAATAGACTTTTTTTGGGGGGAAGCGGGGAATTTCCTTTTGAACTTAATATCTTCTCAGTTTCCTAATTAATGAGTTAAGTAAAATCCTCAATATATCTTTTTTTATATGTGTGTGAAAGTCATGATTTAAAATTTCTTTTGAAAATGATCTTTGAACTGTGTTCTCAGATTAAACTGTCACTATTTGAGGTCAAGCTACATAACTGTGTAGTAAGGTCACTTTATTTATTTATTTATATATTTTTTTGGCGGTACAGGGGATTGAACCCAGGGGCATTCTACCTCCAAGCTACACCCCCAGTCCTATTTTTTATTCCTTATTTTGAAACAGGGTCTCACGAAGTTGCAGAGGGCCTCGCTAAGTAGCTGAGGCTGGCCACGAACCCGGATCCCCCCGTCTCAGCCTCCCAAGTACTGGGATTACAAGCATGCACCACCACGCCCGGGTGTAAGGTCACTTTAGACTACATATTGACTTAATGATGAAATACTCAGGACTACTTGGTTTCTTTAGGCTATTTTGCTATATTGGTGGCAACTTCATGTGCAACTTCATGTTGAAGTAGCAGGCATGAGCAGGATAATCTGCATTAGATAAACTAGAATCTGACATACTGAGATGCATGGAGCATATACCTCCCTGCTTGGATAGCCTTGCTATTTGTTTTCTTATTGGTGCATTGCAATCATACATCTTGATGGGTTTCAGGATGTTGGAAGTATACATGCACACCAACCTTGCTATTGGTAATGCTGCCACACATCTGTGCCCTGAAAGCATAATTTCCATAAAACACATTTCACGTAATTTCCATGCAAAAGAAATGTTGGTGTTTATATTTGTATTTTCCATGTTTAGTCTGATTTTCAAGGGAGGATTTCTGTTTCAACTAGTTCAATGAGATCTAAATCTTGCACTCAACATTTTAGTCATCTGCTGATTGGACCCATTTTCCAAGGACTTGCTTCTTGCTCTATACATTTCAAAATGTGTTTCTCCTTTACGATCCATATATATCTGAGTCCTAAAGGAAATGATATGCGGACATAGGTGACTACTGAACTGTACGTGAACAGGACTGTGAGCCCCTCAGTGGTATCATCTGAACACAAATCAATACAATCCTCCTCTCTACTTCCCCCGATCTGAGAATCAATCGAGATGCACGAACCAACCTACGGGAGGGTAAGTGTGACAGAGAAGGAGGCAGAATGAAAGAAACAGCAGTCCTAATTAAACTGCAGTTAAAATACTTCACATTTTAACCCACTGCTGGGGCCCTTCATGAGCCTCGCAGTGAAACATCTCTGGCAGGCTCATTCATTTTATGCCTTCGCTAGCTTAAGGCTGGTTCCCTGTTGAAATGTAATTAAGTAGTGATGGGTGGTTCCAGAAAGAGGATGTTTCAGATGTCGCTACATTTTAATATAATATGGGATGAAGAGGCACAGGAAATGACCAAAGTCAAGATTCATTTGATCTTGCTTTACTTTATTACCAAGCTCAAAGGTGTACTTTTAAATGAAACCCTTCATTTGCAATAGCATAAAGGTTTAGCCCCAAATAAAGTATTCCATCCCTTTTCTGAAAGGAAGAAAAATCAACTCTCTCAGAGCAGAGGTAAAGTATTTTGTCAATAATAAATGAGAGATCAAGGTTTAGAGCTCTGTGCAAAGTTGGAGCAAATAGGGGTCCCAACTACCCGATTTAAGTTTAACCAAAGAGTTCTGAAAAATAAAAATTAATATGATCCCTATGCATGGGTTTAAATGTTTTTGTGAATTCTTTCTAGGTATACAGTTTCCAGGAGACTGTATTGGTAGGACCTTGTCATAGAAATTATTACATTGTAGCTAGATTGCAGATGTGTGACATGTTACTGCATCACAAGGGTTCTGAGCCTGGGAATGGGCATAGAACCATTAATTCATTTAATCTTTTCTCATTATTAAAGCCATATCACTAGACTGTGCATTTTTTACTGCATAAGAGCATCTGAGTGGTTGATACCTTGCATTACTTAATTTTCCAATGATTTAAGTGGACAAATGTTCCCCAAATTTTTTCTGCTCACCCACTGAATTTGGATAGCTCCTCTATATAGAAAAATTTGTGTCTGCTCTCAAAGACAGAGGAATTAAAACTTCACATGAACCCGTTGTGTTTAGGAAGCCTGCAAACTCTGCTGAATCTGAGAGACTATTTTCCATCAACTTAATTTGTTAAATCAGAAATAACTGTCTGGCCATGGTGAGTATTGATCTCCAAAAGTTGACTTGTACAACCTATGGGTAAAATATATGTGCTTTTGAATATAAGTTATATCATTGTATTCCATAAATATTAATAAAACTAATCCACATAAAATGCTTCCAGGTAAAGTTTTCATAATTAACATACACATCTACTTTGGCTCTTGCCCCAAACCCCAATAAATAACAGTATAAATAAAATCTGAGAAATCCTTAAACTGCAAAGGAGACCACAGTAATAAAATATTGGAAGTTGAAGGTATAAGGGTTGGATGTACATGACTTAGCAGACCTAAGAGAAATTAAATCAAAGCTGGCAGCATAGAAATTCAATAAAAACCATCCTGATTTATCATGCAAGGTTTCAAAAAGGCTAAGAAATTTGAGGCATCAGGAATTTATAGAAGTGAGGAAACAACAAGAGACTAAAAGTAGGAGTATTTTTTTAAGTTTAAGGAGCAGAAAGATTTCTAAGAGCTCTTTTCTCTATTCTTGTAAAATATTGATAAATAACAAAATAGTAAATTAAAGAAAGTAGAAGTAGTTTCTTCTGAGGAAGGAAAAATGCGAAAGATCTTTGTAAGCCATATAAATCTATATTATGCTATGCATAAAACTAGAAAAATTAAAATTTTAAATGTAAAAATAATCAATGCATAAATACAAATAGACATTTTAATTTCTTTTCAACACTGTAATTAGATGTGTGCCTTTTCTAATTTGGAGACTACTGGGGAAGGGAATTAAAGATAAAAATATCAGTAGTGAGTCCATGATCTGGTGCCAAGAAGAGGCACTTTGGCTTCACTGCATAGGTTAATTTTAGGTGTATTTTACTCTCATTAGCAATGAAGGGAGTCCCCGTTGTGTAGCACCAGATATCATCGAAGTACTCAGCTTCATCAAGAGACGAAGTACATGCCCCAGTAAGATAGAAGTACCCCTAACTGGGGTGAATTACACAAAGTGCACTACCTTGAACCTTTGTCATCATAGGTCAAGAGGGGGCCAGGATCCGATCCCTCCTTATCCCTAATTTATCTCAGCCTCCCCACTATGAAGACCATCTAGACCTATCTCAATAACTAGCCATGCCGCTCACTGTCAAATGTTACAAGACCCCGGGTCTCTCTGGCCACTTTTGCTCCCCTGCTTTCTAAGGTCCAGCACCGTGCTCTGTATGTTACCTACACACAGGGCTCTGCTCTCTTCTTCCACTTCTGCCCAACTCCGAAAGCCCATCCACGTGCCTCTGGAATTGATGGATTATTATCTACAGAGCATCTGCATCCTTAATCTATTTTCTAAATGTTCTCTTTGCTTCATGCAAATCTTTGGCTTTTGTCCTAAACACAATGTTTCCCCTGATGCCCTCTCAAACCGTATTTTTCTCCCAAGTCTTATTGCCACTCTCAGATCCTTCTCTGTCCCCTGTCCCTAAAGTTGCTCAGCTTTCTTTTATCCTCTGGTTGTATCACATCTCCAGTGTTGATTTCTGCTGACTTTCAGTTCTTCCCCTTCATTTCTCAATAATTTTATCTTCTGAATCCTTGTCACCCTCCCACTGCCCCACTGCCACCTCTGCTTTGGCTCTGGTAATACCTCCAAATTCTTCACCCTGTTGCTTGTTTGATGTTCATCCTTCTGCTGATATACGCTGCTTAAATTCCATGATTAATTACTAAAATCATACCACTAGAGCTTCCTTTTGCTCTTTCTTGCTTTGATTTCTCACTTGGCAGTAGACACAAAATAACTTCTGATAGGAAAAATCCCTATTACAGTAGTATAAATTAACAGAACTAAATATGAAAAATGTGTGTGTACAGTTGAAGAAATCTTGTTGAGGATGTTAATAAGTTTGATGTCTAGGAATGTATAAGTTTAATACAGAAGAGGTGGGATAAGTAAACTTGTTCCTTACAGAGCAATTATGAAATAGAATGAGCCCACTTGGCAGGTAGAATTATGGATAAAATCTGCATTTTTTAAGGTTTCCTATCTTGTCCACATATCTGGTTGTCATGCAACCTCAGCCAGCTAAGCATTTAAGCATGAACAAAAAGCAAAACAACAACAACAAAAAAAAACCTACCTAAAATTCTATTAAAATGACATGACTGGTTCCCTAATGGTTAATCATATTTTACTCATAAAGTTTTAAAATGGAATATTAGTGACAAACTTAATATTTAATATGATAATTCTGTGTTTAGGGACAATCTTCACATACTCTATGTTTTAAGTTTATGTAACAGTGCAGTAACAGATTAGTGTGTGATTTAAACTTGAGATATCTAAATAAGTTATTGTTTTGAGTCTAAAATACCACTAGGTTTACCAACAAAAATTATACATTTAAAGAAACTTAGATTCACACAAGGCATAAATTTAATTTATTAGATTTCCAAAACTTATTTTGGAACATGGGGATTTTGTTTTATCTTTAGGAGAAGAAATCGATATTTGTTAAAATGAGAACCAAATATATTAAAATTATAAATGATTTTTAAAATATCGAGATATATTGAATTATTTTGTAAAACTATCTTTAATGTAATCATTAAAATGTATTAGATTTACCAGGAGAATAATGAGACATGTAGCTTAATGATTAATCAGAATCTTAGAGCTTTGCATTTGAAATTTAATAAATAGAATATTAATATAAAAAATAAAGTAGCTTTGAACTAATCTGTTCTGTGCACAAAAACACCCACACGGACATTTTATTTAAGGAAAAAGGCTCACATTAACATTAATGAGTTTTAAAGCAGTGGGTGAAGTACATTTATTTTGAAAAGTGAGAGGAATAGCTCCACAAAATATTCTTTATTGTCATGTCCTTCTACTATATCTTATTTTCTCCTTCCTCCTGGAATCACCTCCCATAGATACTGCTTGCATCTAAAATCAATCCCAGGCTCTTCTTGGTGGAAATAGAAGATATAGTACAGGATATCAAACTACTCTGAAGACTTCTACTTCCAAGCTACGAAGGAACAGTGACTGGTTTTACACACTTCACTGATATGACAAAAATCTTAACAAGAAACAAGGATTTTCCAGATATTGAGCATCAACCAATGATATACAGTGATCCCTAAAAGTAGAGAGATAAACAAAATGAACCGCTCTAGTTCACAGCCTGAAGGCCACAGCACAGAGAAGAGCAACTAGCGTGGAGCCTGGAGATGTCCTGAGTTGAGCAGGTGGATCTGGAAGTTCCAAAGGGCTAAGGCGGTGGGGTTAGCAGGGCTGGGTATCACAGAGACATCTGGAGAGCATCATTCTGGAGGCCTCACCTGACTACTGATCAGTACAGGTAGGCAAGGAAACTACCCACAGTGCAGTAAAGAAGCACTCAGAAATATGGGGAAAATCATTCTCAGTGCTTACAAAAAGATTGAGAATAATTCCTGTCTCCATAACCATTATGAAAATATCTCATAAGCCATTCTTGTCAAACCCAGACAAAATAGAGCCGGAAAATCATGGAGGAGGGTAGCTCATGCTTGTGTGTCTATGATAAGGACCATCACAAGGGCTTTATACAGCCCTAAAGAAATAGGCATGGTCCTCCATGCATGTTGTGCTTCACTTGCCTTACATGTTACAGACTCATTCTGCATGTCTGTATATGTTTCTATAACAAGGAATAAGAAATTCTTCAAGACATCAGAAGTTCAGATAAGATGCTTGCATAGAAATGGCTGTCTCCAACAATGGGCTAATACCAACTTCTGCAATTGAGACCAGTGAACACAGTTTCAAATCAATTTACATGATGTCTCTCCTTTTTTGCCTTTAAAAGCTTCCCCTTACCTCGATTTCTTCATATGCTTCCAGGACTTGTCATAGGGTATGCATCCCAGATTTGCAAATGCCATGCTCATTCCCAAATAAATTTAATGTTTTCCAAGATTCACACTCTGTGCTTATTATTTAGGTTGACACATACCTCATGGGACTTTGGGGAGATCACTCATAAGTGAAAAAGATCAGCAATAAGCTAAGTGTTGCTCTACCCTAACAATGTTAAAACAAGACCTTCTAAATGATCAACTGCTTCCAAGTAGCTTAAGTACTCCTAAAACAAAGCTCAGGAATATGGATAGGAATTCAAGATATCCGACACTCAAACAAAGAAGAGCAGAATCCCTTATATCCAATCACAAGTTACCAGGCATGCAAGAAGCAAGAAACCAGGAGCCATTATGAGGTGGAAAGTAAATCAATTGAAATGGATGTGGAAATGATAGAGTTAGTAAAGTTAGTAGACGAAAACAGTAAGAATTATTATAATTGTGTTTCCTGTGTTTAAAAAGATGTGTGAAAGATTGAATATGTTGAGACATGGAAAACATGAATAAAAGAACCAGACTGAACTTCTGAAGTTAAAACCACAGTGTCTAACATTTAAAAAATAGAGAGTGAAGTTCACAATGATCAGATATTGTCAACAGAAAGATCAGTGCACTTCAAGATGTACAATAGATGCTAGGAAAAGGAAACAAAGATTAAAAGAGACTGAAAATTAAAATGAAGAGACCCAGAAAGTAAAGGGTCATATGTTTTCTCTCATATGTGGAAGCTAAAGAGAAATTGGAAAACAAAAGTGACTTCAAATAAATAAGGAGAGATACCAGTAGAAGAGTGGAAGGGAATTTGGACAGGGAAGTGGGGAGGGGGAAGAGGAGGCATGATGAAGGAACAGTTCAAACAATCCTATGTCCATTCATGAAGCTCTCAATATCAACTTCAATATTATGAACAGGGAGAAGGAGGCAGCAGGACAGGATTCAGAGGGAAATGCACCGGGTAATATGTGCACATATGTTTCTATCACACTAAACCTCAATATTATGCCTGGTTACAATGTACCAATGAAAGTATATTAAAAATAAATAAATAGGCTCTAGTAAGCTATGGCCTAATGGATATTTAACTGAAGTCCCCAAAACAAAGAGTAAGGAGAGGAGACAGGTATGCAAATGGTGAATTAGCATGTAATCATTAGTCATTAGGGAAATGCAAATTTAATCCACACATAGATACCTCTTCACACCTATTTAAATGGCTAAAATTTTAAAAGTTGGTTCTACCAAATGCTGGCAAGTATATAGAGCATATGGAACTCTCATCCACTGTTACTGAGTATGAGATGGCACAGTGGCTTTAGAAAACTTGTTTCATTTCTTATAAAGTTAAACACACCTACATGGATGAGCCATTCCACCCCTATGTATTTATCTAAGAGGAAAAAATGTGTATGATCTTACGAAGACTTATGCATTGATGTGCACAGTAGCCTTATTAATCATCACCCCAAACTGAAACAACCTACATGTGACTTAATTAACAAATTATGACAGGATTCATACCATGGAATCCTACTCAGCAAAAAAGTAATATTGGATACATGAAACATGGATGAATTTCAAAATAATTGTACCAAGTGAAACCACCACCAAGAAAGGACATACTGTATTTCATACATATATATGTATATATGTATATGTATATATATGAAGTCTAAAATACTCAACATACATATATATGAAGTCTAAACTATTCGAACTAATAATACAGTGACATAAAAATATCAGTGACTAAGAATGTAGCTCAGTGGTAGAGAGCTTGCCTAGCATGTGTGAAGCTCTGGGTTCAATCCCTAGAGCTGCAAAAAATATTATAATACATATATACAAACATACACACACATTTCAGTGAGTGGAGAATACCAGGGTGTGGGAGTAGGGAGAAGCACAGGGACATGTTTGGTGGTGATGGATATGTTCATTCTATTGATTGTAATAACAGTTTGATGGGTATATACTTCAAATAAAGTATGAGTTATTTATTATATGTAGGTCATATTGTAAAAGATGGTTTGCTAAGTTAATATCCAGAATATAAACAGAACTCCTACTACTCAGCAATAACAATAAAAACAAAATGAGCAAAGGACTTGACATTTCTCTGAAGAAGGCATGCAGATGGCAAATAAGCATGTGAAAAGATGCTCAACATCACTTATCACTAGGGAAACCAAATCAAAGCTACAATGTGGTATCATTTCACCCCATTATGATGACTAATGACACATGCTACTACTACATGGCTGAACCTCGAAGACATTACGCTGAGTTCAATAAGCCAGTCACAAAAGGACAAGTACTGTATGAGTCCATTCACATGAGTCTATATCCCTAGAGTAGTGCTATTCATAGACACAAACAGTAGAATAGTGGTCACCAGAGAATGGGAGAAGGGAGAGTAGAAAGTTATTTTTCATTGGGTACAGTCTCAGCTTTGCAACAAAAAAAAACTTTGAAAATGGATGGTAGTGATGGTTATACAATATCAATATGCTTAATGACCTTGAACTGTACACTTAAAATGGTTAAATGATAATTTTCATGTTAGGTATGTATTACCATAATTTAAAGATGTTCAAACTACGGAAGAAAAATACCATTGGATAATTGTTGAATGATCATCCAGGTTGTTGAGATAATTAAGAATGGGAGAGAGTAACAAAATGATCTGATGAAATCTTCACGGAATGAGGGATGTAACCCAAATTTGGAAAGATGGCTGTGTCACACTCAGGTAAGGAATGGTGTATTATATTTTTTATGAATGCATGCAATTCATAAAAGTAGTAGCCACTCACAGACCAGAAGCAGTGTAAGAGAGAAGTATAAAACAAACTTTTCTATATTTTTCTCTATTCCCAATAAATCCAAGGTTTACTTGGTCCTCATCTATAGGAAGTGCTAACATAAATGGGAATCTAAGGTTTATTTTACATCTGTTAGTACCTTAAGTTTCAACTCCTGATCTAGCTGGATAATGCATAACAACATAACTTCCTAAGAAACCTCATTCATTTTTGCCTGTCTAGTCTGAGAGTTTTGCATATATAGACCTATTCATGATTTAAATATTTAGGGGTGAAATCACCCTTAATTTGTCTGTGCTCTTTTAATAGACTTGCCCTAATTTATTCTATAATTTTATTCATAGTAAAAGTTTTGAAGATGATTAATTTTGGTCCATCAAAATTGTCTCAAATTTATAATGCTTGTTTTTAATTTCTTTGAAAATTATAATCCTCCTGAGGCAACCTTCTTTGAACTATATAACATCTAACAAAATTCAGTCTGTTCCGGCTCCTACCTGTATCTTACCTGTTCTCAGATCCACAACCCTTCAAAATTCCCCAAGTCTATCCCCTAATAGTATGGAACACTATTTTTTTTTTTGTACAATAACATCTATGCCATCTTGGAAATCACCAATTGGTGCCTGAATTGACCTACTCTGATTATATATATATATATATTTCTTCTTCTATATGTCTAACTATATGATTGTTCAGCCACCACAGTGAGAGTCCTCAACTGATGTCATTTTGTTAACAAAATAGTTAGCTCCATTTTCCAGACTAGAGTACTGAGAAACATAGAAGTAAAGCTAAAATGGGATTCCCAGGGGTTCTAGATCCAGACCCCCAAACACTGAACTACCACACAGCTTGGTTCTTGTAATCGCTTTGAAACCATGGTTCTAACAACCAGTAGTACATTGTCTTCCTTCCTCTTCCCTCAGCTGCCCCAATCAGATCTTCTTTAGACTGCTATTTCAAAGCAATTGGGATGGAAGACACATTCTTTCCTATTTCCCAGTGGTCACCAAGGAATATCTTTTCTTCTGCTAAGTCCTGCTAATCCTTACAATCATGAATAAAAGGTGAAATTTGTCAGACATTTTCTCCATTTCTACTGAGATAGTCATTTGGGTATTTTTTTTCATTTTTAAGGTCACATTTGTCCCACTTATGGATTTGCATTGACTGAACCATCCTTAAATCCCATGGATAAATCTGACTTGATCATGATGCATGGCCCTTTCAATATACTGTAGAATTCAGAATGTTAGTATTTTATTGAGGATTTTTCATCTATGTTCATCAGTGATGTTGGCTTGTAGTTTTCTTTCCTTTCAGTGTCTTTGTCTCATTTTTTGGTGTCAGGGTACTACTGCTGGTCTCACATAATGAGTTTGAAAGTGTTCCCTTGAGCATGGGAGATCTTTCCATCTTCTGAGATCCTCTTCAAATTCTTTTTTCAATGTTTTATAGTTTTCCTTGTAGAAGTCTTTTACCTCCTTGGTTAGGTTTATTCCCAAGTATTTTATTGTTTGGGGGGATATCGTGAGTGGAAATGTCTTCTGGATTTCTTTTTCAGTGGATTTATGGTTAGCATATAGAAAAGCTTCTGATTTTTTAAGATTGATTTTGTATCCAGACACTTTCCTAAAGTTGTTGATCAGTTCTATGAGCCTTTTAGTTGAGTTTGTTGGATCTTCTAAGTATAATATCATGTCATCTGCAAATAGAGATAGTTTCAGTTCCTCTTTTCCTATTTGTACTCCTTTCATTTCCTTCTCTTGCCTTATTGCTCTGGCTAGAGTCTCGAGTACTATATTGAAAAGGAGTGGTGACAGCGGACATCCTTGTCTTGTTCCTGTTTTTAAAGGGAGCTCTTAAAGTTTTTCCCCATTCAGTATGATGTTGGCTGTGGGCCTATTGTATATTGCCTTTATGATGTTGACGTATGTTCCTTCTATTCCAATTCTCTGCAGTGTTCTTATCATGAATGGGTATTGAATTTTGTCAAATGCTTTTTCAGCATCTATTGAAATGATCATGTGATTTTTCAAAATGTATAATTACAATGCACCAATAAATGAATATAAAAAGACAGCAAAAAATAAAAAAACAAAAAAATAAATAAAAATTTTTTTAAAAGTGTTCCCTCTTTTAAATGTTTAGAGGAACTTAATAAGGATTTGTATGAATTCTTTGAATATTTGGTTTAATCTACCTGATACCATCTGGTCCCTGGGTTTTCCTTTTTTGGGAGGTTTTTTTTAAATTACTGATTCAATTTCCTTGATTGTTAGTTAAGACATTCTATTTTTCTTAATTGTGATTGGTTGTATGTTTCTAGGAATTTATCCATGTCTTCAAGGTTATCCCGATTGTTGCCTTATATTATGGCATATATTATGTTGTTCATAATGGTCTCTTCAGATCCTTTGAAATTTTTAGACACCCATTATAATGATTTCTCTTTCATTTCTAATTCTGTTATTTGAGATCTTTTTCTCTCTCGCCTCTCTTAGATACTCAAGCTAACCGTTTTCCAATTTAAAAAAAAAAGTATTATTTCCCTAAAGCTTTTATTCTCTATTTGATTTATTTCTTCTCTTATATTTATTAAATTCTACCTTCTGATAATTTCGGGTATAATTTTTTCTTCTTTTAGTTCCTTTTAGGCCTTGGGGATTATATAAAAGGCTCCTCCTCCCCCTGCTAGCTCTCTCTTGCTTCTGGCCTCTATAATGTGAACATAGTCCATGTGCTCTCCCACCATGCCCTGAAATCTGTGGTCCCTATTGTCACATGCACTGAGCCTGAAACCAGAAGAAAAGAAGTCTTCTTTCCTCTAAATTATGTGGTCAGATCTTTAGATTAATTATAGTGGCAAGAATGCTGACGGATACAGATGTCTTTTTTTAATATTTTTTTTTTTTTTTTGCAGTACCGGGGATTGAACCCAGGGGCGTTCTACCTCCGCGCTACACCCCCGGCCCTATTTTTTATACTTTATTTTGAAACCGGGTCTCACGAAGTTGCGGAGGGCCTCACTAAGTAGAGAGAGAGACAAAGAGAGACAGAGAGAGAGAGAAAGAGAGAGAGCTGAGGCTGGCCTCGAACCCTGATCCTCCAGTCTCCGCCTCCCAAAGTACTGGGATTACAAGTGTGCACCACCACGCCTGGCCTTTTAATATGTTTTTATTGGTGCATTGTAGTCTCACATCACAATGAGTATCAGTTTGGTGTTAACATAAATGCACACAGCTCTTATTGTCCCGCCCCCCGCCCCCCCCACATGTAGCACTGAGAATGATGTTGGTATAATCTCATATGTACACACTGTTTATGATAGTAATTCCATGGATTCACTTCTTTCTTGCCCTTCCCCTTCCCTTGTACCCCTTCCCTTGCACCACTGAGGGTTCTCCA